>JAHZNC010006993.1:0-20268 GCA_027744095.1 Zhuqinia jingwanae | reverse complement strand
TTCAATACTCTACTAAATTGTTCTTGATTTTGTTGTATTTGTGTAGTTCATTTTATGTACTCATAATTTTATGATGCAAAATGTGCTGCGTTTTCCATTATTAAAATGTTAAGTTTTTTGATACAATATATATCCAACGTGATCTGGGTACCGCAGTTAAAGTTTTTAATCCATGAATTTGTACGTTAATTATTGAAATTTGGTTTTGTTGTTCGATTTTGGTAGAAATTGTAGCTCAGCTGCGGGATGGTCAAGTTGTTCGTCCCTATTTAGAAATAGATGAGTGTGAAGATGACCTAATAGAACTTATGAAGAAGTGCTGGACAGAGGATCCACTGGAAAGGCCAGACTTTGGACAAATCAAACAAACTATCCGAAGACTAAACAAGTCAGTTTTTTTTAGCAATAATTTCTCCTGTAAATATTTAACGTAGATTTATGTGCTTGCTTTGCTTGCACCTATAAAATTTCTATAGCCATCACTTTCACTATTTCCTAATTACCTTATAATTCCTATCATGCAAATTTTTAAGTAATTACTCATTGTACATTTTTAATAAAACAAAAACATAAAAATTCAATTACCTAATTATGTTTTATGTGACTGTTTATGTATGTGAGTCCAGTACACAATTATTATTCTGAAATATCACCTTACCCTCTGTCGATAATTTAAATATCATAGGCGTCGGAATGCCTAATCAGTTTTATTCAAAAATACACAGTGAATCCAAAGTAAACTAAACGAAGTCGTCCTTTGTGCCAGTGCCACTACTGCACTATGCAATAGATGCAGAATAAATTAGAAAGAAAGTACACTGCAATGGCCCAACCGCAGGTGACCTGCTTGCTGCATCAAAGAGCCAGAGGCCAAACGAATAGTTTCTGAAAAGTGAGATTAATGTAACCGCTGAAACTTGTGGTTAAAATACCTCACTACTGTGAAAACATGGTGAAAGTATATTGCACCATGCATTCAAACATGCCCCGTTTCGGGAAAAGTAAAAGAGAAACATGTTTCATGAAAGAGAACAAGGCATGAGTTTTTTGGGGGGCTGTTTGGTCCACGCTGCATGCATGCAGCAGCGATGATGACTTAGGTAAGTTGCGGTAAAATAGTTACAAGTACAAGTTAGTTTTTGCCCTATATTTAGTAGCAATATTTCTGCTGAAGATTAAAATTTCTTAACTTATTGAACGAATTTTCTTGTTGGATAATAATGAGAGCTCTCTGCGTTTAATATTCCATGTTTTGAAGAAAAATGGATGAGTTTGACAATAGAATTTCTGTCACAATCTACCGCGGTGTGATTTTGAATTTTTGTTTTCTAAAAAAAATCCTGTTGGGATTGAAGTATTGCATTTCGAAAAATATTTTCGCCGTTTCGGCCTATCCTAGCGTGCAGCAGATGACTTTTTCTCATTTGCACGTTATGACGCTTACATTATAAAAAAGTTAATTAGGTTCACTTTTTTCCGTCCAAGATTTCAAATCAGTTTGCTTGTCCAGCTGCCAACTATATTGAAGATACTACGTCATACCGTCATCCATATACTTACATATAATATATAACAAATTGTGCTTGACCAATAAATACTCTCATCAAATCGGCGTTCGCGTGCTTTCGTGGTGGCCACAAAGGAAAGTCATTTATTGTTACTCTTTCCTTTTCCGGTTTCTTTCTTTCATTTTTCCTTTATTGAATGCGTATAGCATCGCATGCAACCGAAAAGAGAGAGATTTTTTTCAAAGTGAACAAAAGAGGAAACGGGAGCTCCTTCCTAAGAGTAATGATACCCAATAGACGAGAACGAGAATTTGATGAGGAAACTTTCATCATACATACATATTATCCAATTCATGAACTTTCGCAACAACATGCATATATGTATACCTAAATACATAGGCATATATGTTTTTCTGCCTTCCTATTTTTTTTCACTTTTATACACATAGCTTATTACACCTATACCTAACAAAATCACTCATCAACAATCTATGCGAGTATTGAGTATACGTACAATCAACCAGTCTCTTTTGTCTTTAAGTAGCGTAGGAGAAAAAAAACTATTTGGCACTTGTTCAGCAGCTCTCTGCCTGAGAGTTGGAATGGATCTAGTTGTTCTATTAGTCAAACTGTTTAAAGTCAATGATATTACATACTTTCAGTAGTTTCAGCGAGCACTTTCATTCACGTCATTCAATGTTTACCTATTATTAGCCTTCTATAGCGACTACGTTGATTGGGATACGTCTTGCAGTATGTATTCAAAAGGATAGGTAGTTAGGTAGTGAGATATTATAGTAAAGTGCATACTTAAATACTCCTCTGAGTTATTGTACTCCAAAAAAAGAGAGTATGGAATAATACAATGACTAGTCACTACTCACTACTCAGAGTTTGGGATACGTGATCGAGTGTGATGGGACTGGTAATGATTCTCTTTAGAGGTTCCGGGTGAAAGTGTTTATTTTCACCTTTAACGAGTTAAGATGAGTCAACGTAGAAAGTAGAATAAGTGGAGCGGCTCAACATGTACATACATACATATGATGAACTTTTCTAGTTTATTTTTATATACTTACTAGGGACTCCTTCTTCTTACTTACCATAAGCTTTTACATTTAAGTTCTTGGTCAGCCATGATATCAAATTGATATTATCAATATCCCGACCTGACTAACCGATTTGTTTTGAGAATTGTATCGAGAAGGCGTTCTTCTATAAAATTGCATTCCTTAATTTGTTAGCTTGTTACTTACAAAGTCAAACGAGAAGAATGTGTAGTAGGTATGTGTATTGTTGTATATATCTATTCAAAATACAATCTCATCTCTTGAACTTTTCATTATAATAAATTCAAAATATCAGTATTCTTATTGCTCGTAAAACTATGTTCAATGTTAGAGAAAAAAATTAATTGTAAAATGCTCATGCATATTATAAGTAGTAGAAATAAATAAAAGATATGGTTCAAGTGATTGCAACTCCACTAAATTATGTTGTATTCTGTGAATTGTTGCACTACATGCACGGTTTTCCACCAAATATAAAATTTTCTACCTACTGAACTGAGCCAAAAAGATTACTTCTTACGTGCGTAGGTGTAGAGGAAAGCACGCCAAGACATTGGGGGAATAGAGCCATAGAGCGTCATCTTTCACTTTCTTAACTTTTTTTTCATGAGTTTCCAGACTCCAAAAAAATATCTTCTACTTTCCGTTCATGATAAAAACGTTAATGTATTGCATATGAAAAACCTCCCACAGGAGAACATTCGTACATATTCATTGTGTTTTTTCTCTCCCTTCTTCTGGTAAAGAACAAAGGAAAATTTCCTTTGTCTTATTGAGTTACCTTTGCAATATATTTCACTTCACTTGAATGGTCACAGTATGCTTTAAGCTAAAATATGATAAACAGTTACATAGTAGCAGAGAGTATTTTTAAAGAGGAAAATTCCTAACTATATGCTTTATCTTGTTCAATCCTGATAATAAATGAGATATTTTTTCCTTTCCGTTATTGCTGTCAAAGGCGCATCAATCATTATCTATATCGTGCACATAAAAACTGATAAAATGAAAAATAACATTTCATGAGAGACTTTTTCTCTCAAGTGTGCACTGTCGTTTGTAAGTGTTGCCAAAGCGGACGTTTGCCTTGTTGTAGTTTGTAGTATTTCCTGTATTGTGCGTATAAACTTCCTTTTTTTTCCTCCATCTTCATGTCGTTCCTTACGCGATTGGAATGAATGGTTTTGAAGAATTAATGGTGGAACGGCTCATTTCACAACTTTATAAATCTTTCCTGTTCTTGGAATAGAGTGAACGAGCGAGGCCCCACTCTCGTGGATAATTTATTGAATCGAATGGAGCAGTATGCCAACAATTTGGAAACCCTTGTCCAAGAGAGAACGGCCGATTATTTGGAAGAAAAAAGAAAATGCGAAGAAGTCCTTTATCAGTTATTACCAAGGTATGAAATGAGCCAAAAATTTTATCAGTCATAGACAGTTACAGTTGTTAACTGAGAAGATTTAATCAATGACTATTTTAATTGCATTTTACGGTAGAGTAGTAATAATATCATGTGCATGTAGAAAAATATATTCAGAATATATTTATAACTTTCTTTGGACGATTTATGTACACGCAGGCAAATCGCCAGTACTCTGATAGCTGGGCAAATCGTCAACCCAGAAACGTTTGACGGCGTCACAATTTATTTTTCTGATATTGTCGGATTTACTGCCATATCGGCAGCCAGTTCTCCAATGCAGGTGTGTAAAATTTGTCGTAGGTTCTAGTTTTTTTAAAATTGCTATTAAAACTTGACTTGTGTGCACGTTGTTACATTGTTAGTGAATTAACATTTTTGTAATTTTCAGGTTGTGACGCTGCTTAATGATCTCTACACATGTTTTGATGCTATAATAGAACACTTTGATGTCTATAAGGTTCGTAAAATTTGCCAGTGAATATTCCATTTCATGTACATGATGTATAAGATAAGATGTTATTTTCTGAACGCGAATTTTCTCATGCCATATATATGATGCTTTGTAACGTTGGTACTAGGATATTAAGGATATTTATTTAAATTGCGATTTACGTTCTGCTTAATTCACAGGTTGAAACCATAGGAGATGCATATATGGTGGTATCAGGATTGCCCGTAAGGAATGGGATTGCACATGCCAGGGAGATAGCACGTATGGCACTTGCTCTCAGGGAAGCCGTCCTCAGATTCTCCATCAGACACCGACCAAACGAGCAACTTAAACTACGAATCGGCATGCACACAGGTTTGTATTGAATTTAGTCAAACGCATATAGCATATGAAAATAAAAGTTGACAATTAAAAAAAAGAATTTTAGATTGTTTAGAAGTAAATTATTGAATTCTTTTTTTTAGGACTTGTTGCTGCTGGAGTCGTCGGTCAGAAGATGCCACGGTATTGCCTATTCGGTGATACTGTGAACACCGCGTCACGAATGGAAAGGTAATTACAATTTTAAAACTAGATGGAACAACAATTTAATTACAAACGTGAAATTTATATGCGTTGGATGAGTATACCAGTAAAAGCAGCACAGTCATTAAACTGGCTGCTGTATGATGCTTGCTGGGGCATTATGAGATTGCAGACAGGTTTGCTGTTCAGATTTCAAGTTATACTGTTGTTCCCACTGGGCAATATGAAATGAAAACTTGAGCATGTGTGCCACCGTGAGTGAAAATAGTACCAACTGACGGTAGTAGTGGTATGGATATTAGTACCTCTGTCGCACACGGTGGCGCGCATACCGTAGTTTTCATTTTACACTTCCCATGTCTAGATACAATATATTATTCAACTTTTACTGGAAGCAATTTAAAAGAGTGCATTCCAATTAATGTCGTTTAGTTCCACCTAAGTTATCTAATTATACTTTGTAAACTATTTCTCGTTATATATTTATATTTATAATGCTTACGTATTTATTTTTATCTATTTTTATGAAACCCTCATTGATTCATCAAATTCTTTATTACAGTAATGGGGAAGGTGAGTTTTTAATTGCATAAATCGAGAATTAAATAAAGAATTTCAGCTCGATTTACATTAAGTTTAATAATCGTACATTAAATGGTTATAGCACTGAAAATACATGTGAGTTCAGCCACTAAGATTGCTTTGGACTACTTTCAATGCTTCATTTTGGAACTGCGGGGGGAAGTGGAAATGAAGGTAAACAATTTGCAATTTATCCTTAAAATTCAAGTTGTATAATGTAGTTTTTTTATTTAAAAAAAAATCATATTTGTGTTGCCTAAATTAGGGTAAAGGAAAGCTAACGACGTATTGGTTACTTGGGGAGAGGCCGAATACCGATCTCATACCTGAAGTTCTTGATTCCAGTGAAGCTACTGGAAGCAATGACGTCGCTTCCATAACAAACGTCAGTTTAACAACGAATGTCCACGTTCTCCCAATCTCATCTCCCACAGGAAACACATCAGGGACGCCGAATCCAGCTACGTCAACTACAAACAATGCTAACACCACCACAGCATTATGTAAAAGCCCCGACAATAACTGCTCCAGGGACATACAAAGCGTTTGCTTCAGTAATGAGATTCCCAACTCAATAACATTCGATCCTAATATCCAATTATCTTCAATTTCCAAAGATCATCAACAAGAGGGAAATAATATTTCCAAAAGCACGTCAAAAGGTTTGATTGAAGCTTGAAATTATACAGAAGACTGAAACATGGTTTCTGCAGCATATGAACTGCAACAAAATTGACCACCGTCAAAAAAATAATTATTAACGAGAGATAACTTTTTCATAAAAAACAAATTTCACGTAGCAGAACAAAGAGCCTATTGCCAGGCCTCAAGTACATTTAACAGAAAGTGATATAGGTATATCCTTTGTATCCTTCCATACCCACTACTCCTCAGTCTGTACATTCGGAGCACATCGGTATTATTGGCAACTATTTACGATATTCATGGTTAGGTCTCCCTCTGGGGTTATATAGTCTTGTAATTATAATGCAGTAACATACTTTTCCTTTTGTTAGTCTATTTTAATCAAGTCTTAGTTTTCTAAATAACTGTCACTGTCTGCACATGACATTACATTAATTTATCTGCTGATTGTGTTTATAATGTTTAAATTTGACTCATGGGTTGAATGAGTAATGGTGATCATTGTAAAAATAATTGTTATTGTATGTATTGAAGCCAAATGTATTACCATGCACAGATTATTATTATTCCTTTATATTTAATCATAATATATGCTTATTCTTATGTATTCGTACTCGTACAAATTACTATTGATTCAAATCTCACTAGTCTCAAACATTTTGACATGAGTCATTATTTTTTATTTCTTAAATAAAAATTAGAGCAATGCATATGTAAGATACATTATAGTATAGTGAACATTATTGTATAATGAAATGAGTATTATTGTATGTTGACATGTAAAACTGTATATAATTATATCAGTTAAATGTGAGTGATTTGTATGAATGAATCTGTGATGCGTACGTACCACTTTACAAAGAAGAAGAAAAAAACAAAAAAATATTGAAATTGTATTTGCTTAGCAGCTACGTTCATTTATAAAAGTTGGTCGTGTTACAATTAAATAGTATCGCGATAGTGCAGTATTAATTGTAAGAGTCAACGATTGGCTACTTGACATTTAAGATTTGGAATGTAACTGAAATGAATACTTTAATAGCTTTAGTAAGATGATAATAATAAAACCCTTATTGAATTTATTGAATTTTTTGTCGCATTGTTATCATTGCAATTTGCATACTGTTCAGATTCACACATGATTATTAGCACTAGACAAATTTTAGCTGGAAACTTACCTGACTTACGCTTTTTTTAACCATTATTCCCGTCATTCAGAATTACTGTTCGTTGTTTAACCATTAGGATTTGAAAGGTGAGTTGGTCCAGAAACTGAAGTCAAAATCAGCAAACTTGCAATAGATTAAAGATATGCCGATTGAAACATCAGCAATATTTTAAATCATGTGAATAAAAATAAGGTGGTTTGTTTGTTTTGCATACGAAGGGAAACTATGCACTTTGATCTAAAAGTGGAATGCAAAATCAACTGGGATATTTTTCGCACAAAATAGTAACTAGGGACGATAGTAAGAACACACGTTTGAATTTTACCATCCCCAAATTGTAATTGGCGACACCCAACTTCTTTCACTTGCTAACCTTCCCGGTGAATTGGATTTATTTGAGCTAAGAGTAAGAGGGTCAATTTCGGTCCTAATATTATATTTCAAGTTAGTTCGTTTGTTTATGTATTACGAATGTATGTTTGTGTGTGATTGTACATTACGAATTCTGTAAAAATTCTCAAATACAATATTGATCATAATTTCAGACATTTTAAAAACTAAATGTAAAATAATTGTCATTAAAACTTGCCACCATGAACGATATTATTATGCTTCAAACTGGTTTATTTATTACATGTTTCATCTACATTCTCTGTATATATGAAAAATGCTGAATTGCAATCATTCATAGTAGATATAAAAAATTGCAATTGATCATTCATGCATTGTAAAATTAGTAAAATCACACATACTTCTGGTATATATGTAGCATTTCTTATGTTACTCTAATAACACTAAAATTTCAAATCTTTAATGGCCTGCGGTAGATCAGGAAGTTTGATATCTTTAATTTGCTGAGATAGGTTCATGTTCATGTTTTTGACAGCGGAAACGGCTCTTGCGGGAGCTGCAGCCAAACCAGCCTAATGAGAATAAAAAAAAACATATATGAGTAATAGCGTGTTAGGATATTTAATAGGAATTGTTGTGAATATTTATTTAAATTTAAAAAAAATAGAATTTTACAGATTCCACCCACCTCTTGGCGCTCAAGTTTATTTTGTTCATCAATACGTGTGAAAATTTCAGTCATGTTAGTTTCCAGAACCATTCCACCCATCACTAATTCGTTAAGGATATAATGGACCTGAAAACACAAACAAAAGGTTTCCAATGAATGATTGTTAAATTGTACGGCATAACAAATGGGGTATTTTAGACAACATTATTTACCTTATCAACATGAAAAATCAAATCCAATTCACAAACGTTCTCAAAACATTTATCCAACGTTTCCACGAAAACTTGAATTAAATCTAAAATTCCAAGCTCTGATTCCGAGGAGTCCACACAGAACACAAAGTATAGAGTGGCATAGTGCCGATAGATGAGCTTGTAATCTGCACCTCCAATTAAACTGTCAAACAGTAAAAACAGTTTTACGAATCAAGTTCTAAAACTTAAACAACACGTAAATTTCTCGTGATCAAAATCATAAAAAGTGTGCATTAATTGATGGTACCTTCCTCCTTCCAAGAAGTTGCACACATTGTCATCACGCTTCGAAACTAAATGGAACGTTTCCTTTATAATTTGTTGTTGCAACTCCTCCGTCTGAAAAATAAATATGGAATATTTATAGTTTTCCAACTTACTTTAACTAGTACACTAATCGTTAAAGTTATAACGTAAACACAGACAATTTGACATCTAATTAATGTTTTCACTTACAATATAAGTATAAAATTTACTCAGTCGTGGTTTCCCATGATTGTTAAAAACCAAAATTGCCTTGATCATAATTACTGATTGTACTAAGCGGCTTGCAATACGAGAGGAATCTTTGGCGTTTCTAAAGAAAGAAAAAGAAACAGTTGTGCGACCTATTTAAACCAAATTAGCTCTTCATAGCGCATCGTCACCACTAATTCCTTACTTTTTCCTATTTAAATATATATTTAACAGTTCGGTACTCACTTTTCACCCTTATCTATCACGCAAACAAAAAATACCAGGCAGCAGGAAAACTACCAAAGCTGTAAGCAATCTCTTGAAACATCCGTTACAACCCCACCATTTTTATTTTTGAAATTTATTTTTTGAACTCTAAACCGAAGTAACTGGAATGTCTGAAAGCTGAATGCACGGGTACAAAAAATTATATATAATTTTTCATAAAGCCATGGAACAACACTTTTCCTTTCAAATTTCCTTTGTCCTAAATCTTTGAAAAACCAGGTTAATTTTGTCTGTTGTAAGACGCAGTCAAAGCAAACATGAAACCCACAACAGGGAAGGATACATAGTAACAAATATTATTATTATTTAACTTTCTAGCATCACAAACACTTAACATTACCAGTAGCTGGCTATTAATATTACTGCTACTACTACTACCAGGTTGGTGGTGTATTGTATGATATATATTTATCTCTGATCTGCTGATTAAATTAGTCATTGCCACAATACAGTCAAGTGTAATTGATCAACAGCTGGTGATATTGGCTATTGAACTAAACATACAGACAGACAGACTTTCACGTCTTATGGCTTCACTGCATTACGTCCTTCTTCTTTTTAATACAAATGTATATTGTACCAAGTCAACCCTACCTTCCTATACATAAACATACAGCATACATGACCATATTGTATGGGCGCATTCATACGCTACGTCAACCCTATCATTATTTTACGAATAGCACACCAACATCTTCTGTACACTCTGCTTTTATGAAGTACACCTGCAGCTCTGAAGGAAAATGCAAGGCAAATGGCAACAAAGAAGTCTTTGTGTGCATATATATATGTGTGTGTGTGCTATGTACCATATTTTATGGATTGGAATAGGAAAAAATAGCCCTATGCCCAATGCATATATTGCTTGTGTTGTTGTGTATGTTTCTAGTCTTTACGTTTATGTAACTAAATTATGTACATGTTTAGAACAGAGGGAAAGAGAAAGAAGGAGGTAGAAACAGATGATCATGCAGATTTGTTGTATTAAAACGCAAAAGTGATCTAACCACGCTGTTATTATATTGCGTTTATGATATCATATGGCAGGCGTTGCTGCTGCGTTGTTTTTATATTCCCATTCAGTTTCGTAGTTTTAATACCTGAAACAAAAAAATATATATAGTAGAAACGCAGAATAAAGGAAAAAGTGAGGCAAATTATGGCGTAAAATTAGTGCGTTTAATATAATATTATCAAGGTAATGCAAAGAACAAAGTTTAAGGAGACACAATAAAACTGTGATGAAGTAGTTAAGTAAGAATTTTTTTGTACAAAACATGAAACAAACTTTTTATGTTCTGAATAAAATTGTGAGTGTTGCTTGTTGTTGAGGACTTGATAATACTCGTATTTACTATTATTATTAGGAATGTGCTGCTAGTTATGATAAATCACTATTATTAATTTGCGTATTAAAAGTCATTAAAATAATAGAACAACGGGAATTTTGTTGGTGATAACACAATGTCCAGCATAAATAGCATCAGATTTAATCAGGATAAGAGTAAGTAGTAGTGTTCTTTGAGTTAAAAGGGATTTATTTTTGTTGGATGGGGCATCGCTTGAGTTGTTGGTGTGTAACAAAGAATAACCCCGCAATTGTGTTTATTTTATGCAGGTTGCTTTCACTGTTGTTTAGATAATGGATTACGGATTTATAATGTTGAACCTCTGGTCGAGAAAGTTCATTTTGGTAATTTTGTCATTATTTAGGAATATTTAGGCTCAAATTGAATGTAAATCATCAAAAATTACAATGATGAATCTTTCAATCTTTCATTTTGGATACAGATGAAAAGTTCGTGGGCAGTGTGGGATACTGTGAAATGGTCTACCGTTGCAATTTATTTGCAATCGTGAGTGGTGGAAACCGACCAAAATACGCAGACAACACAGTACTTGTTTACGATGACATTAAAAAACGATCTGTACTGGAATTTACGTTTCCGCAACCTGTTCTCTCAATTCGTTGCCGACGGGATCGTTTGGTGGCGATTTTGAAAAATAAAATTCACATCTTTTCTTTTCCCAACAATCCACAGAAGTTGTTTACCATTGAGACTAGGCCGAATCCTACTGGTTTATGTGAACTCTCACCTGGGCTTCACAATTTATTAGTTTTCCCGGGCTTCCGTGATGGGTCTATTCAAGTTGTGGTATGTGCTTATGTCCGATAAATGTAATTTTATTTTTACATAGTATATATTTTCTTCCAGGCTTTTTGGCCAAATACTAATTAGGTTTACTTGCAATTGTCGCAGAATTTATCTACGACGGAAGCATCTGTTTCTAGTAGTAGTTTCGTATTTAACCCGATGGAGACCAAGCCGTGACTCAAATGAGGCACACCATGTTTTTTAATTATACGATAGTGCGTACGGAAAATGTTGGATGTCTCATGTTTTGACAAATGTTTTTGGTTTGTATTTGGGACAAGAAAATTGAATGACGGAATTTTCCGTGTTAGAATATGAGATACAATTAAACTGATGTTAATTTATTCTCAAATAAAGCTATTGGTATTACTAAATGATTCTGACATGTTCGCTTTCTAGATTTTCAAAAATGGGTTTCTTGGGCAACTACATTGAATCCCAGTGGGCTCTTGCCAACTTCACAGTGCCACCGGAATGTGCCTGCATTTGTGCTTTTGCGTCACATAGTTCTGTTGTCGGTAAGCCAATCACAATTAATATTCTTTGAAAATTAAATCAGGCTGTTTTCGTCAGCGCGTTTTAAAAATTTCGATTATTTAACCAATTTGATTTTATAATGGCTATCTTAGCAATTTGTATGGACGGAACCTTTCACAAATACGTTTTCAACTCAGACGGTCAATGTAGTAGATTGTCGTTTGACGTCTTTCTGGATGTATGTGGTGATGAGGACTTTTAGGTGAGCCAAGGAACCATAAATACTAGGTACGTATATACAGTACGAATTGGCTCAACCGCAACTACACTTTTCTTCTACTACTGTTATGGCTATTGTTTGTATGATGAAAATTAGTGAATATTAATGTTGTCGGAGAAGCTATTTAAAAAATGTTACATATTTATTGTTATTACGTTAGCCGAACTTTCTTCTCTTTCTATCTGCAATTAAAATTATTAAATTACCATGCATAAAACTGTTATTAGTATTTGATATTTTAGGAACCGATATACTAGCAATCGATACCAGAGGACAGTAAAGAAAACTTTCAAGATGGTAGTAGAAGGGGTAAAATAATCTATTTAAATTTTTTAAATCGGCCTGATTGCGCATCGATAGCTTTAACAAATATGGGCCAACCAACACACACCGAGAGATCTAATTTGTTTAAAAATAATCGACCTATTGCTATATAAAATTGTTTGAATATGAAGTCACTTTAGTTTTAATATTATCAGTTATATATACGATATCCTACTCTATTTTTCATGAGTCGGAAGTATTTATAAGTTAGAATGAGTAGGTATCATCGAGATTGGCAGATGTACCATTTTTTGACTAGTGAATAAAACAAATTTGTTACACAATAATTTAATGTAGTGAATAGTCATTCTCGTATTGTACCGTTTTGTGATATGTTAGATATATTCATGGCGCAATATAAACGGTAAAAGAGCTTTTGCGAGAAATTAGCGTCCATGATATTTTTTCTAAGCCTGGTATCCTTTAACCTGAATTTCTTTAGCACATTGGAATGTGTATAAAATTGCACCTGTAAAACGATAAGGAGTAAAATATTTATTGTAGTATGGACGCAGGGTGAAATGTTAGAATGCACTTTTGATGGTTAACTTTCTTACGCCTCTACCAAGGCAATATATTTTAAAGATTAATTTGTATATCGTTTCATTTTTAATAAAAACTAAAATGTATTGTATAATCTTCATCTTATCGAGAGAGATGATCTATTAATTAACTCGAGGGAAAATGTGGGACAGAATAATGTGTACAAGTGTAAACGTGATACACAGACGTTATCTTTGCAATTGCAGTTATGTTCTACATTTACATATTCAGCAGATTTAATTAATTTTACATGTTTTGAAATGTTTGTGGTTGTTGTATACATTGAGTTACTAATATTTGTACTTTTGATATGATACAAAAAAGGAAACATGTCTATATAGCCTGTCGTTTTTCTAAAATGTAAGTTTAACGATTTAGTTTTAAACGGACCGTAAGAATAGACATAAATTGAATGTATGTAACCGTATTATAAATTAACTGTAAATAAATGTTTCGCTCTATTTTATAAATTTATGAAATCGAATCGAATAAAATAAATACTGAAATTCGTGAAATAAAAGTTGCATTCTGCAATGTTTTTGATTGTTGGCTTAAATGTCAAATTTATTGCCTTAAAACTTCAAGAGCTGCATGAAAATAAATATTCTTTATAGGAAAACATTTTCACTTTTGTTGAGTGACTTGAGATAAGAGAAGCTGATAAAATTCGTTGACGTTATTAAGATAAAAGTCAGGCACGCAAAGTTTTTCAATCGGATCTTCAGATTTCTCCCAGCGGTGCATGGTCTCCAAGTCAGTGACACCAGTGAGTACCAAAAGCGTCAATAGTCCACATTTTCTACCGAAAAGAATGTCCGTATTACCTCTGCAAATCAAAATATTTTAGATCAATTAATCAATACCTGACACGATTGCCAATATATTACCTGATGAATATGAATAGTTTAGAACCTAAACTTTTCTTTAAAAGCTTTGACTTACCTATCTCCCACCATTAGCACTCGTTCAGGTTGAAAGTTATATTGTTTACGGATCAGCTCAAAAGGAAAGGGTTCAGGTTTGCCCATAATTACGGGCTCTCGATCTGCTGCTGTCTTTACTGCATTGACAAATGTCCCAGTCCCTGTTTGGAAATTTAAGGATATGAGATAAATTCAGTCCTCTAAATATTATTGATATAATTTTCAATTTTAGTTCAAAGTTAGAAGGTAATGCTAATGGAACCAGGGTATATAAGATTTTTGGCTCCCGGAAACTGCTCATCTGTGTTTGTGGCTATAAAGAGACACTTCTCATCTCTTAAATAGGATGCTGCCTTTAACACTTTCTTATAACTGAAGTGATGGTCAAATCCTACCACTACAGCGCCTACATCCGGATCCAACTCAACGTTATCAAAATCTGATTGATTCCAACGTTCGATAGTTGGATCGCATACGTCGGGCTGTCAAAACGTGAATTGAAAAAATTTAATTATGAAATATTACGTTATTCCTCTACTCTTACACGAGTTTGCAATAAAAAAATTCATTTCACCCCAATTGGTAAACACTGTATTCCAACGCCTGCCAACTCCATACTAACTCCAAGAGGACCGATCAAATACACTTTCTTGTTAAATTTTAACTCTTCCAGATATAATGCTGTTAAATATGCAGTTGCAACTATTTCTTCCTGTAGTTAAAATAGGAACACCGTTTTACTACAACTCCATTAAGAACATTACAAATTAGTTACCATGTTTGTTTTCTTTTAAAGAGTGCACTTACGACTTTCGCTTCAAATCCCAATTTATTAAATTTATCCAGGAACTCTGCCCTCGTCCTGTTGCTATTGTTGGTAATGAAGAATACCTTTTTCCCCATTGACCTCAACTTGATGACGAGTTGTTGCGCATTTTCTATCGTATCCATTCCGTGCCACAGTACGCCTAAATGCCGGCATGTGAAAGAAAATCATTATTAAAGCGTTAACTCGATACTAAAAAATATACTATTTCTTTAGCAAATTGATTTCCGATCTCTGTACAAACAATTATTCCAAATATTTGAGTTATTTTCAACTTACCGTCACAATCAAACATTACAGCATCAATGTTTTCCAGTAAAGATGTCAATTTTGGGCCGGCAACGCTAGATAACTGAGTTGCAGTAGGAGCAACGTTAGCAGCACATGAAGCCATCCTTAATTTTGTCGTTTCACAAGACTGAAACCTTATAGAATTGCTATTACAACTATTAGTTGTTGAAAATTTCCGAGTATTATTCAAAGGAAATAAGAAAAACTTGTCTTGATTGATGATCAAATTATTTACATGAAATACAATTCTGTTAGAGGAGCTGCTACTAGTACTACGCGAGCCTAATGGGTTGAGTTTGGATGTGGCACTAGTGGCACGTAGACAGTTGAACATGAGGACAAATTTATGAAGAAAGAGCTAAATTTTTCCGACTCCCACGACGATGATTAATTAGGTGTGATATCTGACAATCAGTGCTAGTCAGGTTACATAAAAATTGACTGTCTAGCATAGATAAAAAAATGAAGAATATACAAAAAAAATCATCTGTTCAACATGTGCTTCCTGTGCAGTACATTCATTCTGCACCCTCTGCACTGTCTAGGTCTGGATGTTGGTTGCCATGTGTTATTATTACAGCTGAATATTTGTTTGCAGATTAGATATAGGATCCGTCCGACATTCAACATTCGGCATAAGTCTTTTACATTCTAAGACTTGGTACTTTGGTAGTAGCATTCTAAACTCTTCTCAAAAAATCTTTCGAGAAACCATTGCAATCCCTCAAATAATGCGCTGAATAGGGATTGTGTAATGGAAACTCATGTAGCTCGCACGTACACCTTGTACTTACGACTTAATTGTGACTTCTTCAGCTTCACTATATAACACCAGGAGCAATAAGATCACTTAATTGGTTCTATGTCATGAGATTAAAGTAATCATAAAAGCATAAATAACAAATTTAACGAAGCTGCAAATAGATAATAAAATGCTAACTTTGACATGTTAAATTATGTTGTTGATTCCATCAATTTGGATCTGCTTTCCTAATAAGATTTGTTTTTCAAGTGTTAGATATAATAATCTACAGATTCTGTATGATTTTTTTTAAAGACGAAGCATTTCAAGCAAAAACATTTTTGATTTGGGCCGAAGCTCGTTTGAATGCAAAATGAATAGATACGTATTTACATGACAAATTAAATGTCAATTCATGTTTACCTATTTCATTGTATTTTTCTTCGTAGCTGAATTGCAAAAAAACACAACTATAAATGGTAGACTTTATTCCTCCTGTCGTTTTATAGCAAAAGTTGTGGGGTTAGGGTCACCGCCAATGATATCGTATCTTATTCGTTCGTGTCACGTTAATTACTGCTTCTACGTCCTATTTTTATTAATCTCCCACTCAACTTGGCCATTTCCTCGGTGGGTCATAGGTTGGACGGTGGTGATCGATAACATAGGACATTCATTATCACCGGGTCTAACACCTTCAACCGATAAGTTCATTTGATCCATGTGCTCAAGGGTCACTAAATTTATCCAGTCTTTATGTGTGTGTGTTTAGCTGTCGCAGATATACCAGATAGCACCCTAATTGTGCTTTTAACTCGGACTATATATTAGATTCAATATGGTTTACTCAATATTTCAAGGAAAAGTTTTAGCGTCAGTTAAATTTTACTTTGAACAACTGCATTCACACAAAAAATGAACGCTACAACTATTTTCATGAAAAGATAAAGGTAGTAACAGTAGTAAGTAGGTGGTGTAAAATGTAGATGCAATAATGCATGTTATAGTTTTTCTATGTCGTTTGTCGCTAGTTGATAAGAGGGAGAGAGATTTTTGCGCGAGATGGGCTATTCAAAATTTGTTGTTTTCTTCTTGTATACATTATGAGATACAAAGATATATTTATTGACTGGAAAGCAAAAAAGTACGACGTAGATTACATTTCCATTTGAAAATTTCATAATTTCGATTCGCGTCAAGTTCTTGGAACTGTGAGCCAAGTCGCAAAAAGAGTTGAGTAACAGTAACTTACTTATACATACCAGTCGCTGAGGAGGGCTTAGTGGAACTGACATTATAATAAAAACTAGTAATCCACTGACAAATAATTTGCTTTTTTGCATTCTGTTGTACATTCCATGTGCATTAGTTAAGATACATGCCCGCCCACGCAAAACACATTGTCAGTCCACTTTGAACAATAAACTACACATAACAAACATTTAACTAGTCTTGAAAACAGAATTAGTCCAACAAAACACTTTAAAAAATGAGTCGTAGGGGTAAATCCCGGGGTAGTTCTGCAGCTCTTGCAGTTACGGAATCAGCACACAACACTTTGGAAGAAGCTGACATTCTTGATCCTGTAATCGGTGTCATCCGATTTGGAATGGATAATATCATGAAAATTGCTAATGAAACTATTCCGTATTGTTCTGCGGAAGACGGTACATTTTGCGTTCATGAAAATCCTCCGATTTTTTTCATACGTCATATGATAAAAATTACACTTAAATATCATTTTTGAAATAGAGGAATTCAAACAGGAAGTATCAGAAAAGATGGAGTCATCTCTTTTGCAACTGGTTGAAGCGGAACTGACGTATTCTCAAACAGCCACCATTGTCAACGAAGTGGTAGATGAGTTGGCCCTTCAGGATAACCCTAACATGGACGCGTATGAATTTGCTGACTCCATTGACAGCATCAATGATCTCGTAAATGAACGAATAGAAGTATACAAGGGTACCCTTACCGAGGAAGTCTTGAAGGCACATCCAACATATATACAAATGAAGGAACAAATGGAGACACTTATGACCCGAATGGATCTCAACCAAAGAACTGCTCCCCCAGTGGAGAACACAGACGCACAAGCCTCGGCAATTGATCTTGAGGACTCCACAATGGATGATGAAGAAGATCAGGAAATTATTCCAGAATTGGATCCAATTTCAAAACTACCTTTGGTGGATGCTGTTCGGAATAAATTTTGCCGACATGTTTATGGTAGAGCAGCAATGGTGCAGTTTCTCAAGAAAAATCCAAAAACTCGGTAAGTACAGCATAATATGCCTCTAATAAATAAATTAAATCATTACCTTGCTGATTTGTAAGTGCAAAAGAATCTACATAATATGATTTTTGTTAGATGTCCTGCGATGGGCTGT
This sequence comes from Zhuqinia jingwanae, assembly GCA_027744095.1. Classification (NCBI taxonomy): domain Eukaryota; kingdom Metazoa; phylum Arthropoda; class Collembola; order Entomobryomorpha; family Paronellidae; genus Zhuqinia; species Zhuqinia jingwanae. The sequence goes on along the minus strand of JAHZNC010006993.1, from coordinate 1,921 downwards.
GACAACCCACGGTTTGTAAAAGCTGCACACATGCTGGAAGATCCCACTTTAACTGCCAAAATAGTTGCTCGTGGTGGGCAAACAGAACCCCCAGCCAAAGTGGGTAAGTCTGCGAAAGCAAAGGCAGCTCCAAAGGGGAAACGTGGCCGTCGTCGTCGTTAAAAAAATCTACATTGTGTCAAAACTTGGAATTATAAAATCCTGTATCTCTGATATTTTTAATCTCATTTAGTACACATTTTCTGTGAACACAAATATCGTAGAAGCACCAACGTACATGAAATTGAACGCATAATTTTAAAATCGAATCGAATATTTTAATGCACTCAACCTGTGTTTTTTTTTGTTTTAAAGTTTTAATTTAATATAATGATCGCATTTTAGTCCATAATAATTTTTACAAATATTGTATGAATTCCGTTTTAACTTTGATATGTTTTAAGTAATCAAAAAAAATGGCAAAGTATGATCGCATGGCAAATTTTAGTTTATTTGACATTAAAGTACGTGTAGAATAAAATCTTGTAATTCTATATATTTATAATGTTAGTGAAAACGTAAATTTGTATACATAGATTAGTTGAAAGTACATTAGTCCACTGTTTTACAATTTACATAAAAAATATATATAGATCAAATGTGTGTTAATATAAACCGCACAACCGAAGTACTGTAAGCTAAGACACTGATACAAACACAAGCAACTGACTACAACCGACACCATGCATGTAACAACTACGTACGCCACCACGCAACTTCCACTCTACAAAACAGAACAAAATTTCTGACTAGTTAATAAAAATTGAAAGGAACTAGTTTTCCAGGCCAAGAAATTAAATTTAAAACTTACTAAATGCTGAATTAAACCGATGATGAGTTCGGGCGTAAATTTTTGAACCGTTTGTGTGTGTCCGGCGGAATGTCTGTTCGCCTAGTGGGAGTATTAGTGTCTCAACTTACAATGGTTCTGTGCTCCGGTTGTGCAGGTTTATTCCCAAGGTGCACCGAGAAAAGGTTAGCGTAGTAGAAAATGAAACATGCAAAATGGTAGAATGTTAACTATTAAGTACCTAATATTTTAACGTTAATCATAGTGTATTTTAGTAGCAGCAGCTGCAGTAGTAGTAGTAGTAATAGCAGCTGCAGTAGTAGTAGTAGTTGTACTAGCAGTAGTAGCAGCAGCTGCAGTAGTAGTAATAGTTGGTCTATAAAACAATATTAATTCTGTAAACATTATAAACAAGCTAATCAATAAATTTAAAATCAAGCAATGGAATGATGTTGTGTCGTACGAAATTTTAGTTTATGAATTTGTCATATTAGGCAGCAACTCATCCTTTCAATTCCATGCATGACTGAAAAACTGTGATGTTTAACCGGCGGACCCCACCCCTCCCTAGTTCCACAGGGGTTTTTCTGCTGACACAAGGCAGCATTGTTGCAGCATCCTTGCTCGACACACCTGAGCAGAAAACTTGATGAAAAGTGGTGATTTCGAATTAATACTAACTGGTACATATAAAATGATGTTTTCAATAATTTATTTCAACGTAAACACATTCTAACAACGGTAGTGATTAAGAAAAGAATAACAAATCTTGTACTGGTTGTTTTTAGCATTTCAAGTCAAAAACGGTTCATAATTTTATATTTTACTTTTTAACGTTAACTGCACACAGCATGAAACTAGATTTAATAGATTCCATTAAATTATAACATGCATACATGGATAATATATATGTAGGTATATATATATATTATTAATGCTGGTTTTGTGTTATGCCTTGTTACAACGAACATGGCATTCTTACATATATTGTATATGATTGCATTTTAGTCATTGCAAACAATGTCTTTAAAAAATTACTTATAAGACACTTTTGGAGTTTAGTAGGTAATCTTATGTTATATTTTTGCTATT
>JAHZNC010006992.1:0-37193 GCA_027744095.1 Zhuqinia jingwanae | reverse complement strand
CAAAGGCCCGGTAGCCAAACGCGGGTAGCCAAAGCCCGACAACCATTTATCCCAAATGAAAAGGCTTATATTGTGCTAGGAAGCAGCCTCACTAAAAAATAAATAAATAAAGTTCTGGGCTGCAGAAGAATACGAGCACTAAAATTATTTTTGCACACAAACTTGCACATGTGAAATAGCATGCATACAAAAAAACTGATCTTTCTAGAAAACTAAACCATGGTATTATTGTTATAGAAGGACAGAAGAGGCCTCACATTCAAGCACATACGTAATCGTTCATATCCTACTTTCTGAATCATCACTTCATCACCATCATATCATCCATACAACAAGACATTCTCTTTATTTTTTTGTTGAAGAAATAAATAGAAAATAATATAAGTGCGAGAAGCTCTTAAAATAGTGCATGCTAAACTATGTGGTAGGAGCAGTGGCACTAAAAAACTAGGAGTTTTGACTGGAACTTGACGTTCTCTAAACTGAACGTGTGAATAGGAGGAGAGGATGAAGAATAAGAAAATTCAATTGAGGCATATATGAGAAAAACGATGCTTCTGCTGTTGCTGCTGTTCAAGGAGCCGATGATGATGATGATGATGATGATGATGATGTAGGGAAATATTCGTGGACACAGAATATTATTTGAAGTTGAACAAGACATACAGCATAATCTAATGGTATTTCTCAAGTGTCTGTATCCGTATGGGTGGGTGCTATTACTTTGCCAACAACAACAACAGCAGCAGCAGCAGCAGAAGCAGGAAATAATAAAAGAAAAAGAAAATTAAATGCCAGGCATATCTGAAATGACTATGGAGTAACTCTGGAGGATTTGGTGTACACGGCGTGAACAAAAAAGTGTTGATGATATGATGTGATGAGAAGTGCCTGAGTAAAACCATTGAAATGTTTCTTATATCCTGAAAATATAAGGATGTATGCATGCATGCATAGTATATGCTTATTATTTAGAGACCATGATCATCTTGATGATGATGATGATGATATGGGGATAATGGTATTCATTATATTTCAATTTATAGTTTGTACGCTTTTGAATGCATGACATTTGTCGTCACCACCTCCACCACAAGGAAAACCGTCAAGTGTACTTTGTAAGTAAAGAGCCGAACATGACAAGGCAGCAGCAGCAGCAGCGTCGTCCTCGTTTTGAGTTTTGAACAAAGCATACATGATGCATAATAGTGTTTTCCAAATCCAACATGCATAATACATTAAATAAGTTTATATTATAGAGACCCAATGCTGGCCTTGCTTTATTGTGGAAACACTCATTTAATCTGTAGCGCCGTCTCTTTTGTCTTCAAAAAATGATGCTAATATCGTAGCTCAATCGAAAGCTCATAGTTTTATTAATACTTGACGAGCTACTTCCTTACTGGCATTACGGTTTTCCCCATACATAAAAGACAGATTTTAATATTGTGATATGACATGTTATTGTGTTTTGTAAATATGCATTGTGGAGATCTGGGATTGGAGTTGCCGCTGCTGCGGCTGTTGTTCTGGATGAAAGTTTTTTTTCCCCGGGAAATGAAATCCTCAAGACAGAATACTTTTTTTTACCAATTCACGAGCAAAATTGTTATTAAGATCGTTCTGAACGTCTGTACGATCGTCTGACCGATCGTTTTTTGGCGCTCTATGGCCTATACCGTTGAACGCAACGAGGAAAAAATTTGGTACAAAAAAGGTACCTTAGGGCAAGGCCTCAACATGCAGGCATTTTCACCCCTTAGAGTCAACTCCCCTGAGAGGTAGGGGATGAGAACCAATTTGGTTGCTAATACAATAACATACAACTTGGGGCTAAACGTAGTAATAATTCCTGTAATATTAATTGAGGAAATTTCGGGTATAGGAGGATTTGAACACGAATATTACAGCAGCGAACCTCAACCCTCGCCCCACATAGCCCTGAGATTTTTCGCAAATAGTTTTTCCAGTCTGTCCACAAAAACAGGTTATTATTATCAATCCATTCAGCAGACCAATCTCAAAGCTCTCAATTCAATTCCCTTCTACATTTCCCGTCTCCTACATACCTATCCTATTGTTGGATTTTATGTGCCCAACAACGCGTCGTACATTTCACCAATTTAACGATTCATAACCATTTTCGGAGTAATCATCCACATCATCATCAACAACAATCTTATCAGATTTTTTACGGAGATGCACTTCAAGTACAGATTAAGAATAAAAGTATATGAAAAAATGGCCTTGAGATGCAAATTGAGTTGAATGAATCCAACATTTTTCTTCTTCAAAATCTGCATATGTATTTATGTGCGCACACAAAAAACGACTTATTTTTTGGGTGCTTTTCTGAATTCTATGACTTTGTTTTTATTTTGCCTTTTATTTGCTATATCATAAAAGTGCCTTTCGGTATTCATCGATATTTTTTTATGCCTTTCATTCTACACTTTAAAAAACATCCGACTTCCATTTTTATTCTTCTTTTCCTTACTTCTATTTTGGCATGTCATAATCTTAATACCATATAATAGACTTCTACTGTTGTACTTCTGACTTTACACCCCAAGGGGCCTCATGTTTTTCTCTGTTCTGTGAGTTTTTACAAGAAGATTCTCACCAAGATTTATACTTGATGTTTCCTCAAATAAGCAATAAAGGATACCCAAAGGATAGGTAAGGATGTAAAAGAGAATGGGAAAATCCACAGGTCGCTCGTTAACAAGTTTTCTACTACTTGCAACTTGGGACTCTTGGGAGTATGCACTATGCACACGCCTTACACTGCAAAAAAAGAAAACTTATAATACTAACAAAAAAAGGAGAGGAGGAACGGGTGAACAATTTTTTTCCTTCCATTTAAATATACTACAGGGTATATAGTTCAATTCAATTTGAGTTATAATATTTTTGTGTTTTCAAAAATAGACGTGAAAAATATATGCGAGGATGAAGACGTGTACAAAGCGTTGAGGTAGACATTTTCATTTTACGTTTCCATTTGATTTAAAGAAAAGTATTTTTTGATAAATTAGCAAAACGCCATAAAAAGCTTACAATCTCAAAATTAAACTGTCTTACAAACTAATGAACATACCTTTTAACAAACACAAGTGAAAGCGCAAAAAGGCTTGTGTCAACTTACCCCGTCTTTATTTTGTTACAAAGCCATGATGATTAGGTATATGATGTCCGAAGTAGAAAATCCGCTCTTATTTATCTTGAGTGAGCAGAAGATGCGTACACGTTCACCAAAAATATAAATAAAATAATAAAATTACAAATTTTTGTTAAATAGATAGTCTTGTGCTTCTGCTCTACAACTTGTTATCGTATTCAAAAGACACATTCTTGTTGACTTTTAACCAACAATAATGATAATGCAAAGAGAAGCATTCCTCTTTTTCCACTGGGTACACAAATAAATGCTTCTGAACAAAATGGACTAATATTTTGTATGAACTGAACAAAGACAAAAGGAGAAATGTAGAGAGAAAGATGTAAAAAAATATGTTAGCTGAAGTAAAATTTGGAGTAATATGAATTGGATTGAGTGAATGACTGTGTGGACACGATGGAGGTTACAGACTTAATGAATGAATAGAGAGTGATGAGCCAGGTAAAAAGTTGGGAGATGGAGAATGGTGGAAAAAAGAGAGAAAGTCAAGTCAAGCCAATCCACAAAATAAAGTGAAAGTGGTCTGGTCTGTTTTCTACAAGAGAGAAGAAGGGAGATGATATGATGATGGTACATGATATGGTGTGCATGTGTGTGAGTTTTTGGGTGCTGTGGGTGCTTGCAGCTTTTTAGGGCTGGTGGTTGAGTGTGACTGAATGAAAATGTTGAAGAAAGGAAGAAAAATGCTAAGCCCTCTCTTTCTCTCTCCAAAAAAATACACCAGACTTGAATTCCCAATGAACTGGCGAAAAACTCATGATGATGATGTGTGGATGATGGTGAACAGGAAGACAACCAGAGAGAAAGAAAGGGAGCCTCTCTCTCTCTCTCTCTTTCTCTCTCTGCCTTCCTTCTCTTCTTTTTTGGATGGGAAATTTATGTAGTTCTTTTTTACTTTCCATTATAGCAGCAGTCGAAAATAGCATACACCTTTTTAAGAGCAAAGCGATGTAGATGACATGACTATAATAAGCGATGGTACTACTATATGCTGGTGATGATGTTCAGTATATTGTAAGTGGTCGTGGAAAACGCTCTGAATAGCTGCCTGGCTGACTTCACTTGACTGCTGGGTCGGTGGTGGTGATGGTTGTAGATGCTGGATTGATGGATATTGTGTACAAGCAATATACTCTCTCGCGGACACGGTATAAAAGTCACTTGAAAATACTAACTGCTATATGCTCCTGATTCTTCTTCTCGTCTTTTTCAATCTTCACTTGCACATTTTTTCTTGCGACTTGACTATAGTATCATCATCATCATCATTGCCATTGCATAATATAGTACGGCATATCAGCAGAGAAAAAGAGTGAGGATATGAGCACCGCCACCATCAACCACCTCCACAACCTTCAAGCTTTTCCACTGGAAAAGAACAAGTGCTGACAATAACAGGCAGCGAAAGAGAAAGGATTATTTGTGCAAGCAAGCAAAACAGAAAGAGAGAGAGAGAGAGCAGAGAAGCGAATGGAAAAGTATGCATGCAAGGGAAGAAGACCCATTTTGCGAGGTTTCTTCTTTGCAATTTTTTTTTACACATACACAGAGGGGGACTGTGCGAAACTCAGATTGTGATTGTGTGAGTGAATTTGCAAAATAGATTAATATATTCTGTAGCTATTAAGCTATTGCATATGGCTATCATGATATATATATCTAATAATATGCAATTTATACTGATCAATCTAATATTATATTCCTTTCATTGCAATAAGTAGATAGATAGATAAACCCTGAACTGATTGAGTACAATAAGTGACTTAATAATGATAAATATATCTTTTTATAGTAAATATTTGGTAATATTATATTTCTGTTTGGTGAAAATTAGTTGAAGCTTATACCTTTCACCCCTACTCCAGGGGGAAAACATCACTGGGGGATGAGAAAATGGTCTGGTTAATGATCTTGCGCTGTAGGATGTATGTACCAAATTTTGGTGTCAATCACTGATCATACATAGTTTTATCATGATCTTCCATCCTCCAGGGCTTGACAATGTCAATTTGGGGGATTCCCCTGAGGTATCTTTTGGATCGGTTTTGTTGAAGGGCGTGGTCAGCAAAGCGTGAACTTGCCCACCAACTAACGCCAGTGTAACGTGAAAATGGGATCCCCAAAATTCAGTCATTTTCCAGATTACGTTTTGTTGTACTTGAAATACCACCGTTACATGTTGCTTTTGGTGTAGCCGTAGCAAAAGCACTTTTGTAACGGATTGACAAGAAGCAACTACCCTAGTGTATTTGGCCCTCGACAATGTTTGTGTGGCAAAGAAATCTGGTTCCGCTGGGTTCAGTGTGGGAACATACATTCAGAACGATATCATAAACCTTTTTTGCTTTGCAAAGTGGCACTAATTAATCATTTCACCGATTTAATATATAATTGATTTGTTCAAAGTATCTATTGAGCATCGCCTTTATTGAGGTCTGCATCATAGAACCTATAGAGATGCTGGAGTCAGTCTGCCTGATTCGGTCGTCAAAACAATAACTACAACAATATTTTTTCCAAAGCTAAAACCTATCTATCTGTATTTCAAGTGATATGTCGTTCAAAAGCTATTAAGAGACAACTTAAGATTGTGGTCTCATTGAGCCCCTAGACCCAACCCCTCAGGTGTAGAAAACTCCGAACTACTTCACACGACAATACTCTCTTGAGGTTGTACATCGATTCTTACCAAAATGGCGGCTACACATTAAAACATAGCACAATTATCTAGTTTTGGAATGTTGTTGTTGCTACTTGTATACAGCTGCACCTGGTTTGTTTCTACTCTGTCTGTACGGAATCTGGATGGATGAGACCATTTTTGAATCTGGCCATTGAAAATAATATCGGTTTTACTATAGTTTTTTTTCTTTAAAAAATTTAATAAACAATGGCAGTTGCCAAATTAGGACATTTGCACGCGTGGGCGAGAAAAAACCCTACTAGTAAAGCCACATACTAATTAGTTCAAAGAACAAAGTCTAGAATGAAAATCCAAAGGATTTTGTTATCATATGATTATCATAACACATAGTCATTCCGAAGAAAAAGAGTTCACAAAGAAGGTTGCAATGCATACAACAACTACGCCTTTGTATATTATGAACTTCTTCACTACAGTTCATAATCATCTTGTATTGTTTGCCGTCCAGCCCGTGTCCCAATTTTTGAAACTATAACAAGATTTTGAATTCTGTCGTCTGTAATCGATACCTCAGGACAGAAGCTCGGGCGACTTCGAAAGGTCAAATGGTCATCCCCCAGGGGCAGGGGAAATAATAAACGTTTCAATACATATCAACTGATATATCAACTGATATGAAAGCTCTCAATGACCAGCACAAAACGCATGTGCCACATTGCCCCAACAATGTAAACAGCAAAAAAAAACCTTGAACGCCACTCTATTAGCAAAACTAAGGTAAGGTGTTCAAGTTATAGATAGCTGTAGTTATTATAATATGTAATAAGTTGGGAAGAACATCATATATGTTGTTGTATAACTATAAAGAATAATTTTATTCCTAAAACCAATAAATATACAGTCCATAATTACAGGCTTTTACTTAGGTTTATTAGTTTGGGTCGCAGAGGATGGTCTTGCCCTTTAGCTATTACATTTCGGATTTTGCAGAGCGCATCCAAAATAAAATGCATGTCGTGTTTAACATGCTGTCAATCTAAATTTTACACAGTTTTTTTTTATATTTTAACGCTGCAACAAAGTTGCGCTATTAGTTACTACATGTTTTTATTGCTCTAATTACCTCTCTCTCTCTCGGTTTTGCATTTGCTACTACTTGAAGCATAAAATAATGGTTTGTATGTGGTACATGTGTGTATTTTGCCACGTAGGTTTTACGAGGAGAGGGTGGTGTGTGGGCGGATACACAGTTGAACAAAAACGTGTCACGTGTCTGATTTTATTTGTTTGAAAGTCTACACATGTGTGCTCCGACTTTTTACAATTAGTAAACACACGATCTTGATGCTATCTCTAGTAGAGATTCTCTATGCACTCTGCATGGTTTATATATATAAAAAAGGTACATGTTTAGCTAAAAGGATTTGATAATATACAAAGGTATTTCTTGTTAAAACCGCAATCTACCAAATGCAGAAATAAAGGAGAGAAAAATGCCAATAGTCATACCAAATTGAAGTTGGCTAAAAAAAATATGTATGGTCATTACATATCATGTGTATAAATGTGTTTTTGCATATAGTTTGTACACACATGTCTCCACTCATGTATGTATGTATGTCTCATTTCACTTCCACAATAACATCATCATTTTTATCGAAATGGAAGAATCCACTTGCCATGCTTCGTGTTAGTGTTTGCCAATGAAACATTGTGACACAATCACAATATTGAGTATCATTATAGAAAAAGCAAAATTTGGCAATTTAAATATATAAAAATATAATATAAAATAAACTGCACTGATTATTAGAGTAAATTGGGTGAATGTATTTACATACCGACATATGTACATAAGCATATTTATAATGTCTCATTTTTTTGGAAAAGTTTTAGTTATCTGATATTTTGATCTCTTCTTTTTATACACCTTCTCATTTATATTATTTAAGGATCCCACGACATGCTTGTTTACGGAGCAGCAAAATTAGGATGATTATTTCACATCGAGTTTAATTATTAAATGACTCAGTAGGAAACATTTTGTCAATAAATGCAGTCATTATCTTTTGTCGTGTTGTTTACTAATAAATGTTATTTGTCCATCTTAACTATTTGTTATACTGCTGTTGTTGTTACAAAAGAATAAAGCTGTAACAACTGTCGATACATAGCCGGGAGTTGTATCGGGGCTGAAAACACCTGTTTCCTTTGTTGCTCAATAATAGCAATAGCTTTCAAATGATATGCCACTTACAGTATTATGTTATTGACGAAAAATTTTTTATTCGGGCACCTGCAGACAAGTACCAGCAAGTTGGATTCAAAGTAACACCAGTTTCACTCATTACTTGTCAAGAGCTTTCAAATGATATGCCACTTGCTATAGGTTAAAGTTTCCACCGTAACTCCCCCGGGGGATGAGCGAGGTGGCTCAAAATCAATAGGCATCGAGACTATAAAACTTGTAATGCTCACATACCAAATTTGAACTACTTTGGACAAGCCGTTTGAAGTTATTGTGCGAACACACACACACACACACACACACACAGACAACCATGTGTAAATCATTACTACCCTGTTGCACAGCTACGTAATGAACAAAACAGTGTTTATTAAACACCATTATAAAATATTTGCTTTCCATTTATGAATGCATGTTCGCAAGTTTAGCACAGCATACATCCCACAAAAGTTTCATCTTGAAACAGGAAACCTGCATTAAATCCATGCGTATTTATTTTTAGCAAAAAGAAATGTATGTATTTTTGTATGATTTTGAGAATGTCATAATAATATATGTCAAATGCTTAAATTATCGCACATATAGAGAGAACACTTTATATTGTACTGTAACTCACTGTGCCCTGCCTGGTGTGCACACGTTTTTTCTGTGCCAAAATTGCCGTCATCCATCAACTCAATTGGTTTACAGGATAATATTATTATTATGATAATATGGGCTTTACAGATTTTTGTATACCATACTAATATTTCCTCAGTGTAGATAAAGTAGTTGACTGGCCACATAATATATTAATGCCATAAAACTACATATATTGTACAGAGATGCAAAAATAGATGACCGAATTCCTTCTTTTTTTCTGTGTGAGACATCGCATCGTCAAATCAAGAGAGGCAAAAAATGTAAATAAAAATACTGTCGCCGAGAAGATCATCATGATGATGCTGAGGAAATGCAATAATGAGATAAACTTGAGTCATTATTATTGAGTTTTCTTTCTTTTTTAATTTTTTGTTGGCAAATATGAGCACAAAATGATTTCTTATGAAAAAAGGTTAAAGCACTTTTTATGCTTATTTTACTTGTGATCACAAAGTTGATAAAACAGTTTAAGTAGGTATACATTTTTTTTTCTATGAAAGTATCTTTCTTCCCATCTTATTCAAAGTATTTTTTTTATGATGGTTACATTTTTCCACTAAATTGCATATTTTTTCACTATATACAAGAGATGCAATAATAATAATAATAATAATAATAACACTCTCAGAAATCAGAATTGAAGTCTTTACACGGAAAAGAAGAAAGAGAAGAAAAAGTATACAAAATAATATACACCCTGACACTTGACGTGTGCACACCTTCACATTTCATAATAATAATAATAATAATAAATGCAAAAAAAAACAAGGACGAATTTATTCGTCTTCTGCAATATTGTATGTTTCAAGTAAAAAAAGTATATAACCTTCTTTGAGTGACGATGATGATGCGATGATTTGAGCGTTCACTTTATTATTATTACCTACCTCGTCAAGGTAAAAAAAAACTTATTTCAAATAATTTTTTTTTGTGTGTGTCGGTTTTGGTTGGTTAGTTGGTGATAACGGGCATTATGTATATTATGTATGTATAGCTTGTAGGCATTTATATATTTGACCATATTGGTAGGTGAGTGGGTAGATGCGTTTTTGATAATGATGATGTGTTTTTACATCTAACGCTATATATATTCGAATGATCCCTCAAGGTGTAGTTATCTAATCTTTACTTTTGCGGAGGAAGAAAAAAAAAGAGTAGAGCCGCATGTGTTTATGTTTCTTTGTCTTCAACTTTTCACATAATTATTATTTCTTCTTTACATTTCATCCTGTAAGAAAGTTTAATAATGAAACCAATTGACTAACAAAAATAAATATACTTGGTTTTCATACTTTTGAGTCACTGCGTTTTGTGGTTAGTAAGTCAACGGATATATTTACTTGAGTTTTTTATTATTGATTATTTTGTGTTGATTAGTGTAGCAAAATGTATAGATTTCAAGGTATGACGTAATATATATATATATATATATATATATTAATCGCGATTGAGTTTATATTTGAGTGAGAGAAAAGCATGCTAGCATTTCATTTCTAAAATTGAATGGTTTATCACGTTATACGTCGTAGACTTTTTGTCAGTCTGATCCGGCCGGCCGGCCGTTTACATGATAAATAGTGTGAGAACGGTCGCGAATTTTTGAATTACGCATATTATGTTATTTTATTACGTAGTCCTTCTTTATAACTCTTACAAGTGTTTTATTATTATTATTATTATTATTATTATTATTATTAATCGTAGTACAACCATTTTTATGAACCAATTTCTTTGTATCTTTGGAAAAGTTTATATAAAACTCTCATTTATCATGCATAATTCTCATGTATTTTTAATATGAATTTTGGTCAGTGAGAGCTATATATTTTGTGTACTCCAGCAGTAAAGTACAATAACCAGCCTTTGTGCTGCTGCGATAACAGTTGCAATAACTATTCGCCACCTAATGTAAATAACATCATTGTCCTGTAGGCAAGAATGAGATTACATAACCGTTGAATTGAGTGATAAAAAATATTGGCTATTCGTACTTAGGAAAAGTCTCCTTCTCCATTTGTGACAATGGGCAGGTTTCGCATAATGATATTTAAAAAACAAACATATTCCCAAAATATAAAAAATAACAATATATCATATTTGTGTTTAAGGGGGAAAAATTCTCTAAAACATCAATTTTCTGCAATTACAAAATATATATAATCGTAATTATTATATTATGAAATCATTGTATGAAGGTTTGCACCTCTTTGTTGTACGTTGTATTACAAACCAAATTGATCTGGCATCCCCTAACCCTAGGAGAGTTTACCCGCGGGGTGATGTATTACCCTTTACTCTTGTGCCACAAATTTGGACAGAGCACGGACGGCCGGACAGATATCCGCTTGGATACAAATAACTATTATGTATCGCGAATAGTTAATAAAAAGATATAGACAATGTTCGTTAGCATATCAACCGGTATGATTGTGGTATTATGACTGTGAAAAATCTTAAACCGGCAAAACTCTCTCTCTCTCACACATACATAAGTTTATTACTTAATATTTTTTTTATCTAACGACCCACTATTACGACGAGTCGTACACACCAACCAACATTGCACATCTTACATACTTTGTTTTGTATTTAGCACGGGATCATCATCACCATCATAACTGAGTAGTTGGCGTCTTCTTTTCTCATCTTTTGAGATCATCCCAAAAAGCATCCCATCCCAAAGCACACGAGAGCAAACTATCTCAATCCTACTCCTGCCTCCTTCGCTCCCAAACAAAACAAAAACGACAACGAAGTTAAGAAGATGTTGGTGGTGTTTTTTTTTTGTGTAGAGATATTGTAAAGCCACATATCTGATAGTAGTTGTATTGTGTCGTGTGAAATTTTACGACTCATCTACATTTACTGCCCTTTGCATGAATTTTTTTCTCTTCAAAATATATAGCATAATAGGTAGTTATTGTTTTTTTAATTTGCTTGCGGATACGAATGCACAATCAGATAGACACACAAGGAGCCTCAGAGACAGATAGACAGACAGGAAAAGTTAGTGTGAAAAACAACAACAACGTCAAACTAACTTGTTTCAAAAAGTTATACTTGTTGTTATGTGTATGTGTGTGCGTTTGTAGGTGCTTGTTATGATGCATTCTGACCATTTTGGAAATACTAAAAACTGTCAGCAACTTTTGGAATCCAAGCTCTTAAAATAATAATAAATAAACAAGACTGAAAAAATACATACGAGTCAATAATGTGGCTGTTGTTGTCCGTGCCCCACTAGTCAACACATACAAAAAAAAAATTCGCTGCACCGAAATATTCCATCCGTGACTATGTGCAATCACGTTACATCTGACAAATGAAACGTTTGTAATTAAAATTAGATTAAATTATTATCAAATTTTATTGGGAACTGAATAAGTGTTAAAATTATTAGTATTTTTTTAAATAAAAAAGAGCTTAAACATTGTTTTAATCAGGTTTCAAGTTGGTGTCATCTGTATATTTGTTCGAAACCGTGAAAGTATTAAATATTCTTGAATTATTGACATTCCTTGGTGAACGGAGGTGAAAAATAAAAAGAGAAATCATGGAAGAAGAGTATGGTGGTGGTGATCAAGAGGAAAAAATGCAACAGGAGACAACAGCCGGGGAGGCCGGAAGTGAAGCAGGACAAGACGATGATTCTGAAAGAGGTCGACCTAGTACTCCAAGTCAGCTTACCCCTAATATGTTTATGTTCATTTTGTTAGAATTTAACATTCAGTCAAATTAAAAAGTAATGAAAATAATAATAGGAATTCACTCATTCATAACAAAACTACATGCTAATGAAGTTAGATTTTTATTAGCTGTAAACAATTTTTTTGTTACATTTTTTAAACATTTAAAAACAATAATAATACTTTTTGAGTTAATTTTTTAAAAGTATTTGTGTTTACTTTTGTAATATAATAAGCGTAGCGAAGAACATGTACATATGTTGTTTTTATTATTAACAACCGCATTCAGTGGTGCATACACTCATTTCGTGTTGTCTGCACAGGCAGGCATCTGTTGTACACACATTTTCCATCAAATTTTTGAATTCTGGTTTCGGTAATCGATAATATTTATAGGACAGTAGCTCAAACGAGATCGAAAACCAGGTCAAACGGTTATCCCCCTGGGGTTGGGGGTACATAACATGCGAAAGATCTCAATGACTAATACACAACCCTTACGTCAGAGTGCCCCAACAATGTACTTCGGATGAGAAATATACCGATCAGTTGAAAACTTTTGCTAAATAAAAGTGCATAACGACGTTCACGTTGTAAGAACCGAACTTTGTAAGAACAGGGCATAGTGTAATTTTTAACTACGAACAGCAATTATATATGAGCAGGATGTAATTAAGCGGTTCTTCTGCACGGCGTTACAGGGTTTTATTACGTTTAAAGGCAATCAAAAAATACCAGACTACTACCGTAGAATATTAATGACAATATTTAAAACTTGGCTACTGGCTCTGGGGATTATTCTACGCGTATGTTTTTGGATTGTTGTCTTTATTTCATGTTGGTTCAGTTTATCATATGGTCACTACCTGTCCAGCAAATAAGCAACACTCTTCGCTCTTTTGCATGTCTTTGATTAAAGAGCCACCTTACATTACCCGTCAAAGGCATTCAAGCTAGTCTAAAATTTTCCATAAAAATATAAAATACATCATTTTCCAGAGGTTGATGGTGGATTAGCTTTACTTTACCGACATTTTTCTATGCATAATTTCCGGAAACAGAATTGTGAATTACATTTGATATTTTATAATTAAATTTTGAGTTATCGCTGTCACTCACGGCCGGACATGCAAGAAACACACACACACACACACAAATGACGAAACTATATTGTACTTGTCATGTCATGACTAATTGGTTTAATGAGTACTCTGCTTAATTAGTGCGAGTCATTTTAATACGCATACTTTTGAATCTTCATTTTATGTATTTCGTTCTGATAGAATGTACATATATCACTGCCTACATATCACTCATCTCATCATCGTCATCATCATCCATCAGTCTTTTGCTTTTAAATGCAACAACAACAACATGCACGTTTATAGTATATATTTAAAAAACAGCTCAAATGTAGGACTCTTGGAGTAAGCAATACAGGCAGAAAAGAAGTTTAGTTTGGCCGTTCGATCTCCTTCCATTTTGTCAACATTTTCTCTCGTTTCTTCAGCCCGCTAGAGCCAGAAATAAACTTTGGCAAGTGATCGGGATGTGCGAGCCAACTAAGTCAAAAGTCAGGATAGGTCATAATAATAGAGAAAACTCTGTTGTGTAGCCAATTGCTAACATGTTCCGTAGCGTGGAGTATACATGATTACATTTTTTTTACCTAGCTATAACATGTACGAGTATCAGCAACAAAATTATTTCTGTTCCCAAAAAATTTTGAAATTTGTAAAATTGTGGAACAGACTAGACTGCATTACTAAAGTAAACCTTTTAAACTCTCCATATATTATATTTTTTGAGCAAGCCTCCATATTACAAACTGAAGTAACGCGTGGTTGTTTAAATATGAAAGAAATTTTTTTTTTTTTTTATGTATAAATAAAACTATTTGTTACACTAAAGAAATTTACCAAATAAACAACAGTTAACATAAAATAATTTATGAATGAAAAAATGAGTTTTCACGAACACTAATTTTTAAGCATCTGGACCAGATATTCTTGAGCGCATTGTGCGTAGGTGGGAAACCACTAAATTTCATATATGCGTTCCTGTACTATCTACTTTACTTTACATGTCATTTGTCGAGTTGCCTATATTCGTTGTGTATTTAATAACGTGTGCTTGATAACATGACAGCTAAATGTTTTAAAAGTTTTTTTTACTATTTCTTCCCACTTGATAGAATGGTGGAGACCGCCAATCCCCCCTGAAACTTACAAGTGGGAGGAAGTCCGCCGCCAACGGCAAAAGGGAGGATACCCTTGGACACATTTAGATAAAGACGAAGAAATCGATGCAGACGACTACCTTGAGTAAGCCATTACGTCAATCTGTATAAACATTATCATGTGCATTATTTATCTCACTCAACCGACTCATAATCAATTGACTAGCCCAAGGTCTGCAAGACGATGATGATCTTCATTACAAAATAGCATATCAACTCCTCAAAAATATCTGCTTTAATTCTCTACTTGCATAAAAAAAATATATAAAGGCAATAGATATAAGTAGGTATGTATACATTATTATTATCATCATCAAATCTTTATTCAATTAGTTCATTGTTACGAATCATGAAATCACTAATATTTGCAATTTCAGCAAAGGGGAATATCCCGTTTAAATTTACAGGATACGTATTGACCCTTTCATCAATCAATTTGCCGATCAAATGATCTTTTAGTTTAACTTTAAACAAAGCAAAGGACTCAATAGTTTTTTTTATAGGTAGTTGATTCCACACAGTAGTCGACCTATACTGGAATTTTTTGGCTTCCACATATACCACACATTCATTGCCATTCTTCATCTTGATGATCCCAAAGTTTTAAATTTTTGTTGACGCCTAAAACAAACAAAAAAATATATATTCAAAGCTCATCATCATCATCATCATCATCATCATCCCGTCTGCTGCCGAATCTTTTAAAAAGCCAACTTTTCAGAACAATCACACAGGAACATCATCAACGTCTCTGCCACTGCTGCTGCACTTATTAGTGAATGTACCAAATTTTTCGACAGAAAGGAAGAAAAAAATAGTTTGAGGAAAAAGTGTAAAGGGAACATAAACACATTATGAACTGCATATACTACATACATACATATTTACCTAAAAAATGAGATTGTACGGAATGCACATATTTATATACACATTTTGGCATGTTTTAAATCCGGTTTAAAAAACAAAAGGGAATGCCAACCAATGCAAATCAAGTGAAAAAGCTAAATAGGAAATGAAAGTCTGTTGCACGACGATATAGCATGAAGACAGAAAAAAAAGCAATATGGAAAGGAAGCAGGAGCAATAAGAAAATCCTGGTAGCAGTAGTGTAACAGTTAGCTGGTGTAATTTTTTATGACTACTGCTATGATCCCGATGATGATGATGATGCTAATACTGTGACTGCTGCTGCATTGCACACAGACAGAAGAGAGCTGAAAAAGTAGTATCTAATTTTATCCCTGTTTCTCTCTCTCTCTCTCTCTCTCTCTTTGACTATTTTTTTTTGACTAGTCATCAGTAGTCACTTTCCGTTTTACCCTGGTCTGGTGGCTCGTTGATTTTCTTCAGTGAAGTGTCCAGGCTGAGCGTAGATATTTTTACAATTCATCACTACCACCACCACCATCACAACCTCTCGCAATATCACCATTATAGTATACCTAGACGAGTTAGTTAGTTTTTTTAAAATAATTTATTTTATTTTATTTTTGTGATTTTATCTTGTTCCTAAAGTGCTCTAGTTTTAGTGAATGTTCAAAAACAAAAAAGTGTTGGAATCAAAAAAAAAAAAATTAGTTACAGCTTAAGTTCCTTTTTGTCGACTTTACGTGTGTGTGATTTGATAATTCAATAATAATTATCATGCTTAAAAGTAGATAGGCTAGGTATATATTTGTTTAAGCGATGTGACCAATGCGGGAATACAAAAATAGTAGTAATATCAGAGACAAGGGAGTATCTTTGTTCCGGCAGCGGTAACAATGAAAATAGCATTCTTTTTTTGTTAAAAAAAAGTTCTGTGAATTAGCTCCTATTATTTTTGTGTACCAACGTGATAATAGTTAATTAGTTGTAGAATAATTTCTTTTGCATAGTAAAGTAAAATATATTCTATTCTATATATTTATCTAAACTTTTACCTGATAATTCCAATAGTGTACACACTTTCACAAAAGTTACGTAAAACAAAATAAAACATGTCGTCCAAAAAGACCAAGAAGAAGCAAAGGTATTTATCAAAATGATAATTATATTGAAGTAGAAATAAAATAATAAATAAATGGTGAATACTCCCACCTGTTCCCATATTAACAACACCATGCAATATCATCATCACAACAAAGGATTATATATATTTTTTAATGCAGACCAAAGTATGTCTACTTACGAGCCATCTTTTTGCGAAATAAAAGGAGTTGCTAATTTTTCTTTAAAAAAAACAGACAAAAGTGCATTAACTGTGGAATTTAAAAAAACTAACATCAGGATACATATGCAAATATTTATTTGACAGAATACGTCGGAAATTTCCTTAGATTTTTTTAAAATAAGTTTTCGACAGGTTGTGTGTATGTGTGTGTGTGTGTGTGTGTGTGAGTACGCCTGGGATTTTTGTATTTTTGTCTGCAAAATAATTCTGCATTTTATTATATATGTACATTCACTAAAAACTCAACTGGTTTTTTTTGTTGATTTCGTGCCTGGTTTTATAAATAAAACGGCCAAGATCCAAGGTTGACTTGCTTGAAATCTTCTTCTGCTTACTGGCCTAAGTATAGGAGCGCAGCAGCAGGAGCAGTAGAAGCAGTGAATATAATAATGAGTAGTAGTATTAGGGAGCTTATCCACAATTTTTGTGTGTGAAAACTGCTGATATCATAGATCATTATCGTATGACCTGTTGTACTAGAATATAATTTTATGCAGTACAATTTGCATTGAGAGGATATGAGATCACCTTAAAAAAATGAGAGTAGTGATGATGAGGCACATGAATGGTATACAGTTTATACATACATATAGGATTATATTTTTAACTATGCCGGGCTCTGTCTTCACTTAGTACTGAAAAAATTGCATGAGGGTATGGTATGTAAAAAAGTATTAAAAAAATATTAATGTTTTTATTTAATTTCAGCGACAACCTTTACGAACCAGTTAACCCACCCCCTCTCTACGGAAATGATAGCTATTTATCAAAGGATTTACAGCAGGTGCCACAAACGGAGGAAAGGATGATTGAGATACCACCAGAAATTGAGGTAAAAAATAGATATTGTTTTTTGGAACCCTGAAGAAGGCAGGTATTTTTTCATGTGTTGTTGTGTCTTTGTTTTCAGGCACATCTTTTGACGTCAGAAGGCTTGGATGGACTGGACAAACCTGATCCTCATGATGTCCTAGGTTTCGATGGAGACCGGGAGTGGCAAAATGTTGCATCGGAAGACGAAGGAGGAGGCCGTCAATCCAGATCCAGTTTGGGTGGAGGCATTCGTCATAAATCTGGAGAGTCTCGGTCAACCACTCCAAAGTCTGTTGGATTTTCCCCGGATACAATTACCCACGTAACACCTGTGGATGATGCAGAGGAAGCAGAACAAGAAGTGCCACGGGAAGCTGATGGGGAAGAACCATCTTCCAGTAGAGGTACTAGCTCCCGGGGGAGACGAAGTAGAAGCGCCAGTCCAGGCAGAAAACAGACTGCTTTTGACATTTTAAAATCGAAAGCTACTGATGTAGCGGATCATGTACGGCAACGGCTGAAGTCGGCTATTCCTGTGCGACCGAAATTTACAAAGTCGAGAAAACGGAGGAAGACGAAGCATGGGCAAGAGGAGGAGGAGGCAGGGGAACAGGAGGTTCCCGAAGACGTTGAAATGAAAGAAGACAAAAAGGAAGAACTGGAGGTGGACGCACAAGCGGAGAAAACTACGACGGATGAAGCTCCTCAAGACACAACCGAAGATATTGCTGGAGAATCAAGCGAAAAAGTTGAAGAGGAGGACACTGTGGAGGGAGAAGACGAAGAAGGTGCCCAGGAAGAAGGAAAGTTAAGCAAAAAAGAAGAAAAGGAAAAGAAAAAGGCAGAAGAGAAGGCGGAAAAATTGAAAGCTGCAGAGGAAGCAAAGAAAGCAAAGTTGGAAGAAAAATTAACAAAAGCCCGAGAGGCGGAGGAGAAACGGCAAGCAAAAGCAGAAGAGGAGAAGCGAAAGCAGGAGGAAAAGGAAGAAGCCGCGAGAAAGGCAGCGGAAGCAAAGAAAGCAGAAGAGGAAAGGAAAGCAGCAGAAAAAGCGGCGAAAGAAGAAGAAGCAAGAAAAGTTGCGGAGGCTAAAAAGGCTGAAGAAGAGGCTAAAAAAGCAGCTGAAAAGGCTAAAAAGGAGGAGGAAGCAAGAATTGCAGCGGAAAAGAAAAAGGTAGAGGAAGAGAAAAAGGCAGCAGAAAAAGCAAAGAAGGAGGAGGAGGCAAAGAAGGCAGCAGAAGCAAAAAAAGCGGAAGAAGAAAAGAAGGCTGCAGAAAAGGCAAAAAAGGACGAAGAAGCAAAAGCAAAGAAAGCAGCAGAGGAAGAAATTAAGAAAGAAGCGGCTGCTAAAAAGGCAGAAGAAGCTAAAGAATTGGCTGCGGCAAAGGCAAAGGAAGCTGAGGAAGCGGCAGCAGCAAAAGCTGCGAATAAAGTAGATGAAATTGAAGAGATACAGCCTTTGGACATCACAGAGGGTGAGGAAGCTGCTGCTCCTCCTCCAGCAGAAGGGGGTAATGAGGAAGCAATCCAAGAGGAAGAAATGGAGACAGTTCCACCTACAACTCCATCGGGTACCACTAAAAGGAAATATATTAAACATCGTAAGGGGGAGCCCATTCAGCTTTCCAAGCTCCCTAACCCCATCGCAAGTCTACGTAACCAAGTAGAAGACTTTAAAAACAAGTTGAAACGAAGTAGAACTCCTCCAAGACGACATGTTCAGCGAAAACAAAGGAGAAGTAGGAGTGCAGATGCCAGCAAGAGCCCACCCCGCGACCCCGACGAGGTTAGCACCAAAACAGAGGAAGATGAAGCTGATGCCACAATGGAAGGGGATCAAGAACAACAACAAAAGTCATTATCACCTGGGGAGGAAGCAGCAGCGGAAACGAAATCTGTAACTGCGTCCGTTGCAAGCAGACAAGATGGGGATGGCGAAGCCCAGACTGAGGAACCAGCACCACCTTCATCTGGGGGTGGTGGCACGGGTACAACTGGAAGAAGAAGACGACAAGCCCCAGCTAAAGAAAAACTAGATAAAATAGGTGCGCAACTTAAAGGCCTGGGAGCAAAAACATTTGGCGTCGCGTCCATGGCGTCAAAGGAAGTTGGCCAGACTTTAAAAGCTGTGGGGAAACTTGGCTCGAAAGCAGTTGGAGAGCTGAAACCATCGAAAACCAAAGGAAAGCCTGCTCAAGAAAGTGTAGCTGTGTCAGAAGTAAATGAGGAGACAGTTTCGGCCTCTGTTTCAATGGAAGCAGCACCATCACCACTAGCTGAACCGACTGAGCCGTCACTTGAGATGCCACCAGAAGGAGATGATGATGTCACTGCCCCGAAACGAACATTCCGTTTCAAACGTCGGGGTGAATCCCAAGATGAGGAAGAGGATGAAGAGGAGCACTTTTATGAAAACGCGCAGGAGGTAGATCAAGAAAGGAATGTTAACAAGGATTATCCATTTGAAAGGAATGCACTGTTAGGGTCAGGTGCAAGGGACTGGGAGTCTCCACAAGATAGAGCCCGTGAAAGTCGGGGAGATTCTGAAGAACGCATCTCGGGAAGGATATCCTCCAGGGATTCCCCACCTGGTTCTAGCCTCGCATCCTCCACAGTAGGTGGCCATGTGAGGAGGCCAGGAGTTTTAGAAGAAATTGACTCGGATGAGTTTTTCCTCCGGGAGCGAGGAATTTCTGAGGGAGAGGATGCGGAAGAAGTTAACCGATTTTTGGTGGAGGAGCTGCGCCAAGCTTTTAGACCCTCTTTGTCAAATGCACTTGCTGGCTTTGATATGGAGCCTCCACTTGCCCCACCATCTCGTCCCGTACGAGCCCCAAGGAAACCCCCAAGGAAGGATAAGGTGGCGGAAGATGTCCAAACGGCCAATCCCTCCATGTATCAAACTTTTCCACCAGAGAGACCTAAAAGAAAACAGCCGCAAGGTTATGTTTCAAAGTTTATGAAAGAACATCCCGAGGAGGGAGAAGAGGAAGGCGAGTACTCAGGTTCCAATGAAGAAGTAAGGGGTTCCGTAGACGATATGGGTGAGGAGGTAGAGGAGGAGGAGGAGGAGGATGTGGATGATGCTCTTCAACAAGTGAAAGATAAGCTGAACGAACTTGATCGTGAGTTGGAAGGCCATGTAGACCAAGATGCAACCTCTGTTGGGGCGTCAGCTGAGAATCAAGATCAAGATGGCTTATTTGAATCGCCTCTTCCACCATCCAATTATACTGATGACTATGAAGACGATGGTCGTTACGAGCCAATTAGTGACGGCCCCACAAAACCCACTCGAATGAAAAGGAAGAAACCAAAGCGACCACCGACGCCACCTTCATTTTATTACAATACCATTGCTGGAAATGAATGGCTGAGAGAGATGGAAGAGACCAACCAAGGCAGCAGCAGCAGTCCCTTGCCAGCGGCACCTGTGAGGAAACGGAGGGGCAGTGGAAAGAGTTCCAGTCTCCCCCCAGCAAGTGATGATGAACAACAACACCAAATGCAGCAGCTACAACTTCAACATGCCATGTACACCGAACCAACTAGCAACACCCAGTCGCCACCCGGATCGACTAATGAAGGTGACTATGTGGACGAGGCTGGCTACGCCATTGTGCAAAAAGACCGGGAGTCTCTGCCCAAAACAATTCCAAGGAAGAAGAAAAAGCGTACAAATTTACAATGCAATCACAGTCAGCAAAGCAGCAGCCTGGCAGATGCATCATTCTTTTCATTACCCCGACCAGAGCCACCCTCTCGACCCAACAGGACGTACAGCACCTTACGACCTAGAAGGCCTCCCAGAAGTAAATCCGGATCCAGACAGAATTTACAAGATATAGCTCCAGCGACCCCGATTCCCAGCAAACCGCCAATTCCAGGAAGGAGGGAAGTGGATGATCAGCAGTCTCGTCCTAGCACAGCCATTGGTATAATGCAAGGAAGACCGCTACCACCCCCACCGCGGCCTCAGAGATCCCCACAACCGCCGCTTGGCGAAATAGATCAGAGCTCGATAGAAATGTCCGTTGGACTTCGACATTACGCAAACTTTGATGACATTGAGGCCCGCACCCTGGAAGAAACGCTGCCCCCTGGAGGAGTAATCGAGGTGGATATTGCGTGTCAGACTGATCCAGTTCCAGATGACGAGTTTATCGTAGGCTTGCCCGCGGAGGAGGACAGCGGTAGAATCAGGTAAGTAGAGCAAATGAATTATTAAAAAACGATAAGTACTCACCAGTAAAAAAATATATAATTGAGCATTTTTATCATGTGTAGAACCGCGCCTTTTCGACTGGATGGTCAGGAGACCCATGATGCTGCTGTTCCGTCGTCAACAACTACAACAGGTGATGTAAGCTCCTCCTCCCATCAGTCACCAACTCCACAACAACCCAATACACAACAACGTGTAGAATGGTCCACGCCCCCACCTGGCCCTAGTCCAATTCCGAGCCCTATTCCCCCCTTCACCTTTCCTACCAGATTACACTTAGAAGAGTTGGAAGTTGACTTCCTTAGAGTGAACGAACTGATTGCCCACTCCATAAAAGTAGAAAATCTGATGCAAGCGTCACAACTAGAGGTACCCTTTTAACTTAGTTTTAGTACAGCTTCACCACAAATAGCCAAAACCAAACCATCATTTATTTATTTTTGTTTACTTTTTCCTTACACGTGTTTTTGTTTTTTGTGTGTGTTTTTTCTCCTTGTTTATTATTTCACAGGTGAACACTATGCGTGCCACAGGGCCTGTGAGTGTTTCCCGTTTACAAACACAGTCGTTGACTTCTGACCAATTGAATTGCAGTAGACTCTCTAGAGACACAGTAGACCACCACATGTCAGATCCACCCTCGTCCTATTACCAACTACATACTCCTCAAGGTCATCATTATGATGATGGGTATGATGAGGATGATGATCCCAAGGCCCTGAACAAGCAGGGCCATGGGTCAGAGCAAGAGCTCTTGTTAAAAGCGGGAGAGCAGGAGGAAAAGGAGAATGAAAGTGCATGCACCCCCCCACACATGTTTGATGATTCTCTTAATAATTTGGTGATGATTGGGGAAAATGGGGAAAACGTGGATTCCACTAACCATGTAAAATGTTCTCATGTTGCAGAAAAGATTGTGGACAAGCAGTTGAATCTTCCAGATTCCCTGCCCTCACCAACAGAACAAGACAATTATTGTGAGTGATGATCGCTGTCACTTTTGCAGCTACTATCTCAGATTTGCTTTTACAACTTGTCGCGACGCCTTTAAAACTTACTATCTGTTTTCTTCATTTTCAGCTAAGCCAGATCGTACAGACGTATCAGTGGGTACCAGAATTCCCTCCACTGAGCAGGTTCCTCCTCCCCGTCCCCCTCGTCCTCCAACCACTACCACCACATCCGAACCCTTAAACAATTTAAACCAAATTACACCTACATCGACAATAACAATTTTCCCACAACCGGAATTAGAAGAGTCGCCACCACCCCCACCCAGAAGGATTGCTCCTGCCATGGTTACTAGCCTTCCCCCTCGCCCTCCAATGACACTACCAGCACCCCCGCCAACGCAAGAAGTTGAAGAAGAAGAACCCATCGAAGAAGAAAATGTGGTTTGCGGTTCTTACACGCTACCCTATTCCTACATGCCGAGTAGTAGTCCCCAGTCTCCCTCCCCTTCATTAAACCGTAAAGGTTCCATGAAAAAAAGTCAACCGCAGCCCCCAATGACACTGCCATCACCCGCTCCCCGTCGGTCATCATCAGATCACGTTGCTTTTGGACACACTAGTGTCGCCCAAGGTGAAGTCCTTAGTGTGAAGCTCTCCATTCCTGTAGAGCTAGGGTCTATAGGACAACTGGCGCCAACACCATCATCTCCACCACTACCACAGCAACGACAACAGAATCCAACTACACCTCCAGTGGCAGGAGGGGTGAGACCACCACCCCGAGCCCATCATGGAGCCTCCGCCTCCTCAGCTCAGCTTCCAGAGTCTGCTGGCTCACAGGCAGACTCTTTGAAGAAAGATGCTGTAAAGTCGGAACCAGTTCCATCCTCAACCTCTTCCGCCCCAACACCTGCTAGATTGACGCCTTCACCACCCCCAGTAACCCCATCCGTGATACAAGGCGACTTGGCTGAAGAAAGCGGGGAGAATTTCTTCAGCACCAGCGTTCGATTAGGCCGTGCTCTCATGCGATTTACAATGCGAGCTTTGCAAGCCATGGCAGATTACATCGACACGGCAGCCAGCGATGACCCTGCCAAAGCGGAACAACAACGGGCCAACATGCAAGTTTTACTTTGTCTTCTGCTATTTCTTTTGGTGGGTCTGATTCTAGCAACTGCTCGTTCTAGTCCTTATAGCTCTCCCAGGTGGGAGTTTCTTATGCCACCGCCTGATATATAATTTAAAATGTTCTATTTAAACAATTTATTTACTTTTATTTAAGGTTTTCAAACTGAAAAATGAAAATTATATAACTTGATATTGGCTATACGTATGCGTGTTTTGCGTATGATTATTATTGTTATTATTCAAGGATGTTTAATTAATAATGACATGATAATTTATAACAATAATAATAATGAGTTGAGTGGTTTTCTTGTAGATTCACAAAATGTTTGGAAAAAAAAATTACGATGATGCCGTCGCTAAGTTATTAATTGTAGCAATACCATCATTTTTTTCTGTTCGGAATATTCCTCAAATAGACTCGTTACAAAAAAGTAATAAAAACCTGAAAATGTAAAATGAGCAGGATATTGTTTTTTTTCTAATTTCATTATATAGTCCATTATTTTTCTGTTGCATTGGTATTACAATAATAATATATTATGCTTTTTTTTAAATCCGCGATAGTGGTTACCACTTGTTGTAGGGGACAATAAGATAAAAACTACCTTCACGGCGAAATCTATTTTAAATCTGCCATCATTTATTTCTAACAGTTAATTATTATCATTATCATCATTTTCACTATTTTTTGCTCAAAAAACAACATTTGAAAAAAAATCTTTGCATTTAAATTGTCTCTCTGTTCAAAGTGCCCACGGGGCGCCTAGGTTTGCTTCATAGTTAGTTGCCTTGCACAGCATTTCTTCTCCTTGGCCCCCAACTGAAACAAGCTGTATCCAAGCAAGGGATAATGCTTCAAATTCCTTTGAATCGGGTGAATATTCCGCTAACAAGTTTGCTACTTTTTCCTTTCTCTCTGTTTCGACATGATATGCTCGGGCAAGGGCTTCAGTAGACTCCACTGTGAAAATAATAATGTGAAAATAATGTCAATCAAAATGGTTATCATTCAGGGAAGAAGAAAAAGAAATATTTTGTGTTTCTTATAAAAAAACAAACTTGATTTTTAATTACTATTCTTTTATATGGAAACATCATTATCATTATAGTATCATCATCATTTAAATATTATTTTTATCATCAGTACAATAGTGTCACATATTTTTATGCTTTCTTTTTTACAGTCACAACATTTATTTTGTTTTGTAATTTTAACGCACCACACCGTTATGAATCCTTTAAAAATTTAATTCTATTTAAAAACAAAAGGGGGGGGGGGGCTAGAATTCGCTTCGTTTATCTTTGCCTTCAACAGGCCCTCTACAAATGTTACTAGTTTGCAGGTTTTGCTCCTCTAATTCAAAATAATAGCGAATTGATAAGGACATCAAAAAGTTGAGTAATCACAAACAGAAGAAGGTATAATTATTTTGATCACTTAATTATAATAATAACAATAATAACAATTACTTAAATCCTCCTAAGTTTACATTATTACAGTTTTAATGACAAAGCATGCTATAATAAAAAATAAAATTCGGTTCATGGCTTTGTTTTGTTTGTTTTCTTACACAGTCTCTCTGTTTGAAATTATTATAAATCTGTTTTAAAAGTAGAAATTTAATCATCTCACCACAAGCAAGTTATCCAATATTCGTGTAAAAAAAGTTTTTTTTAAATTAAAAATTATGTAATTTCTTTATATCCTCAAGAATTAATAAATCATCGTTTTTTTTAAAATGCAAGTATAAATGCACTTTTCCTCCGGCTTTAAAATATTAGATTACTTCTTCTTTGTATTTCACCATAATATTTTTTTTGAACGTATACTATTAATTGTTTTTTTTTGTTGCATGTTGTGGCGTTCCTTTTTTTAGAATTGCACGGGATTACAAACAAACACAAGTGTAAATTTTTTTTTCCTGCCTTTTTTAAAACTTCTACAACTAATATCGAAAAAAAAATATTATTACTGGTATTAAGCTCAATATATTAAAAACGAGAAACGGGAAAATTTTCTGTAATGAATTAGCTTAAAAAAAATCATAATATAAATTAGAATCAGACTACTACATAGCACACCCAATTTCCATTTTGTAAAATAGGTATACAATTTACATGATATTATACGAAGTTTCTTATAATTAAATAAGTTAGTCAGTTGTACTTAAAATATGCGTTCAAGTATTACATATTGATTTGCTTAACTTTAAAAGCCTTTGACTGATTTAAAAAATATATTAACAGATGCACCATCAGTCAAACCTTGATCGTACGAAAACAAAAAATAATCATACTGACGCTACTCACTCTAGTCGATTAACTAATTATTGTTTACGTTTATAAAAAAAATCGTTCCTTTTACATTTTAGTATATTTTTTTTGGAATGTCCATTCATAATTTTTAGTAGGTACACATATACTTATAGTCATATGTTTTTTTTATATAATATGGCATTTATTTATTAATTGAAACTTAACTAATATATATATGTATGCTAGCTTAGTTTGTAACGTTATTTTAAAAGTCATTAATAGTCCAGTCACTATACGAGGAAAAGGAAACAATTACAAAACACTTTCGGCGTTTTCTAAAAGCTTTGGTACATCACTTGACCTACTAGAATCGCTAACAAGAGAAGCAGTAGCACCTCCTCTACCAGGGTCTACACCACTACCATCACCAACATCCATCCCAACAGTAGCACCATCCTCCTCCTCTTCTGGTGGGGGATTAAGGATTGAATGAACACTATCAGATGAAGCACCACACCTTTTATTGTTGCCGCCACCACTTCCTCCACCCCCCGAACTTCCGAGCCCATTCCCGTTCAAAATGGTTTGAAACCATTTTTTCAGAGTGCGCCCCTTCTTTTCTTTCTCCATTTGATCGGAAAGCTTTCCCCAGTGGGAGGAGGAGGTTTTATCCCCTCCCGGATTCCCCACAAGGGCACATTCCTCTGACAAATTCTCACGAATGTTAACTTTCATTTTGATGTGACCTTGATCTTCCATTTCCTGCTCATCTTCTTCAGGTCCGTCGCCACGATGATGGGATGATGTGCTGTCATCATCACCGTAAGTGTACTTGGGATCTAAGAGACAAGCGGCTTCTTGTCGGTTATCATCCGAGTCACAACTTAACGACTCATTACTCTGTTGGAAGCCTTTTTGGGTACGATAGTTTTTATTGTACGTTGGTCTCTTGTGTTGCGAAAAGGCATGATGATGAGACGTGGACTGACGTTTTGGAGAGCGACTAGGGGGAGGTGGACCTCCACTTTCATCTCCTGCACTGTAGTAGCCAGTTGCTGGAGGTCCACTTTCACTGACAGGTCTATTACTACTAGTACTACCACTTTCGGTGGTCAGGGATATTACTGGAGGAAGTGGCTCATCAATATCCACTGACCTTGATATTTTCCTCATTTTAACCGCCGGACTGACTGTGGGTTGTGTCCTCTCCCTGTTTGCCTCCCGACTATGCAGCAAATCCAGAGACCTGCATTCTCTCATGGAGCCCAGAGAAGCTTTAATGCGAGGAGTAAATGCCACCCTCTTTTTATTATTATTATTGTTGTTGCCAACCCCACCACCCATTCCTACCACTACCAACTCCTTTAGTTTTTGGTCACTTGAGGACTGGGTCAAACTTTGCGCACTTCCCTCCCTGTGTTTCAAAGGGGATGCGTTAATAGGCGTATGTATTGTGCTTGAATCACTTGGTGGCTCGATTGTCACTGAACACTCTCCCGCTCTTCGGGGCAGGAAAGCTTGTAAACTGTCTGACTGTGCCCCTGTCTCTCCTCCTCCTCCTATCCCTTTACGTTTACGCTGTGGTGTCCCGCTGGGGCTATCACGACTAGTTGATCGGTGGTGATGAGATGGAAGGTTTCCAGAGTTGTTTTGCATTTGTTGCTGAGCCGCCTTCAGGGAGATGGATAAGATGGCGGGGTCAAAACTAGGTCTTCGAATATAGTTTGTGCTTCCTCCTTTACCTCCCTGAGTGTTTTGAACAAACTGACTATTGTTTTGTCCCGCACAAAAGGAGCCTTGTCGGGACACATTCCCGCTACCCGGCATTTTTGGACTGGCTCTTCTCCTTAAATTCTGCTGTTCCGCAGTGGAAATGGCTTGAAGACCCCGAGCTCTACAGAACAGAGGCTTCGAGTCATCGGGATTGTCGGCACGTCGGGGATTCACTGCACCTTCACTTGTACCCACTAACCACCAAGTTCTCACGTTCCCCTTGCCTTTCAAATGCACCAGACCTCGTTCTGCTATCACATAACCACCAATTCTGTCCAACATTTGTTTGCACTCATCACTTATGTGGATTTTTAATGGCTCGCCATTACTAAAAACAATAACGAGGGAAGTTAATTAAATGGTTCCGTAAGGGGGAAAATAGGTAATAAATGCACATTTATAATTATTTCGAAGTAGGATTCCCATGAGAAATCTTCAACTTCACTAATTATTATGCGCGATATTATTATCATCATCCCCCTTAAGGAACCATCGAATTTCATCACCTCCATCAACGTCACCACAAATTCTGGACACTGGGTGCTACACTCATCAAGGAAATTAATGTCTGGTCGGAAATAAGAATTCTCACCATCACCAACACCGGATTCCTTACAGTCACGAATTCTTTCCACAATTTCTTTTGGATCAAATTCACACATTCCAAAGGGTCCCTTCCTGCCGTAAATTTCGTATAGGATTATGGCAAATGAGTAGACATCCCCTTTTTGAGTACCAGGAATAAAGACTCTTTCCCGTAACAGCTCCGGAGAAATCCAAAGCATGTTTTGAAAGTATGCGTGAGAGGAGGCGGGGTCTAAATTAGCCAAATTGGAAGCCGCACGAAGTTCCGAAAGACCAAAATCAGTGAGCTGAAGTACCCATCGGGAGGTAATAACACAATTTGAACTTTTTAGGTTGCCGTGAAAGACCAAGTCGGAGTCGTGGAGGAACATCATTCCTTTAATCAAGTCGTGGATTAAGGATGCAATAAATGTGGAGTCGAGTCGGATATCTTCATTTTCCACAACATCAGATAATGAACCTTTACCACAGTAGTCGTAAGCCAGGGTAATCTTCAATGGCGAGATGACTGCGCCATGAAATGAGTTCACATTGGGATGGCACATTTCCCTCATGTACCGCATTTCCTTCATAGTTTGTCTGGAAATGACATGTTTTTTCATCAGCTTTAGATCCTTGATTCTGACGACGGCTCCTTTATAAGAGGCCGTTGTGCAGTACACCTGCCCCAAACTTCCCGCACTCACAAGGCTCATTCGTGACTGGGAATGCTCCCCAAAAGGCTGCTGCACCAGGAGCTCATTCTCATCAATTTTCCATAACAGCCCTTCAATTTCTTGCTCAATTTTCCATTTCCGATACAAACTTGCTGCCACTGATATGACCACAAAGAGCACAAAACCTAACACACCCGCGGTAATCACAGACCTATATCCCTGACCCGTGCCATGGCATTTTTGACCGTCAAATCCACACTTAGGTTCGTCCGATGGTTTCTTCCCTCCAACCCAGTCAATCTTTTGACCGCTGAAGAGCCTCATCCTAGGAAACGTGATGTTGTCGGCTGTTGGAATTAGCTGAGGCTGAAAGTTGGCTACAGGGATCATGTAATAGGAACAAGTAAAGTTGACATCATCATTCATTTCCCTGTAGAATGGCTTGTCTTTTGGTAATGATTTGAAAGCTATCACGGTATAATTTCCCTCTGAATCCCCATTCTCATCAATTGAGATTTTTGCTCCAGTAATACTCGTGTATGCCTTCATTTGAATGATTTCCTTAAAAATCGCCCTTCCATCCCGAGCCAACTTTTGAATGTCTTCTGATGATCTCTTGATGTGCAGATTGTGAAGGGCTTGGGCATATATTATGACAGCATCATACAAATTGGCAGCATAGACGGAAACCTCTTTTGGTTTATTGAAGCCCACCAAAGCCAACAAATTGCCACCAAAATTAAAAGGCGGTTTTTTCCCATATTCATTAACTTTCACAGAAAAATTCTCGTACGTATGGTCAGGGGGACTTGGAGCAACGACTAGGAGGGATCGGGCTAGCTTCTGGTCAAAATTGGGCAACTTTTCACAAGTAATGTCACGTTTTTGATTCGCAATGTCCTGATGACGCCACAAATATTTTAGAGCTTCTCTTTTCGAATAAGTCATTGTATCAACAAAAATCATCAAATATTCCCCATTCTGAAACAACTGTAAACTCTGCATGGTTCCCATCATTTCAATCAAATTCTTGTCCTGGCCAATAAAAACATAAATTCTCGTTTTGTTCATGGTACTAGTCACTATCTCATACCAATTAGCATTCCCATCCGAAAAGTGTGTCATGTTGGAAACTTTGTAATTATTTGCAGTCGCAAAAATTTCCAAATTTTCGGCTACAATAGTATATTGTGTGGTTTTTGTAGAGGAAGCCACTAAAACTGGGGAGGGTGCTTCCACAATTATACTAAACGTTTCCCAGTGATGGTGGTGCATCACGGACAACACTGACTTGACTATTTGGGTGTCTGGAGCCTCCGTTCGGGCAAAAGTGGGAAACTTATTTTTATCAGAGACTGAACCATCAGCACAGCGGTAAGATATCATGGTTCTGTTCCAAGCTGCAGCCACGGTGGCTTCTACATGACAACTAATTTCGGGGCCGAAATAGGCCGCGACGTCTTCACAGAGCATGTCGGTGAGCAACTTTGTACCTTTGATGGTGTCACCTTCAGTATCCCCATATTTCAAAACTAGATTCACTTCGGGAAGTAGATTTTCATCCTTGTTGATTTTTTCCATTGCTAGTAATATGGCACCGGAAATGGTGATCCCTTGACGATATGGCACAGAACCTTTGACGGCTGTTAGATAGCCGATAGTGAGATTCTGCTTTGTCTTTTGTAAACTTTCTTCTTGTATGTTGTTGTCGTCGTGGTGGTCGTGGGACGAAGGAGCTTGGGCAAAACGGGGTTGCCTTTCTGTTGGGGTCAGACATTTTACAGGTGAGGGAACTTGCGCAGCGAAGATTAACAGATGTAACGTGAAGATTGTAAATACAAGGTTTGCCGATGATGATGGAAGGTGATATCTTCGTCGAAGGTGGAGGAACACCATTCTTCCAATTTTTTTCAGTTCCACTAAAGCGATCCATTTTGTAATTGTCCGCTTTCCCACTTCCGGTTTCTCCATCATCATTGCTGTATACCTATTCGTTATTTTTTGCACGTTGTACTACTCATTGAGATGTCAGGTTACATTGTTTTTTTTGTATTAAACTAACACTTGTACAAAATTTAAAAGAGTCCATCAGAGTGATACCATGTACCGTATAATATATATTATATTTACAGTATGAAGTTCCCTATACAATCAGTATTATCATCTTTTTATCGTGAAACATTTTAATCGTCATAATAAAAGAATTGCCTAACAATACAAGAAATAAGGGGATGACCTCTCGCTGTTAGTATTATTATTACCAAAATTTGCGAAAGTCCATGAAACTCCGATCGTCATCTTTGATGGCGTGTCGTGTAATGCTTTCAAATTGTTTAGCTTGACAGAGTAGCCGTGCATTTGAGTAGTCTGGAGCCTCTACCAAAATAAAATCATATGATATCGTTTAGGTGAGTTGAGTTAATGAGTGAAAATCATAATAAACCACTGGACATACCAATACATCAACAAGACTTCCAAGTTTTTCACAAGATGCCTGGAATTGGTCTTCGTTCCCACTATACACATAACCACCAATTATAAATTAGTACTCTTTTATCAATTATAATTTATTTCTTTACATCCTTCTATCGTGCATTACGTGTTTGCCTGGACACTCTGAATAAGACGAACGCCACTATGATAAGCCTCGTTCCACTTTTGAATGCAGTTATGAAAAGACACCACTATATCATTTAACACTCTAGCAGGGCCTGTCAAGTTACCCAGCTGGGCGGATGATTTCAGAGTACCTTACAACAAAAAAGCAAACAAAAATAATAACAAAAACACATTCATTCGTTTCTCTTATTTACTTCACTTCGTTTATTCTTTACAAATAAGACACATTTTACCCTACAAGTTAATTGCAATGCTTAACACCCACCCTTCTCCTTCTAACAACCACATACATTTCTTCTTTTTTCTTTTTTTCTTACCTCCACTTGATCTTCTTAGGTTATCCATTCAGGTAACTATGGGTTATCCTATGGGTAACTGAAACTATCTAATTGTGCCTGTCTAACTTGCTTTGATTTGACTTGACTATACCAAAAAAATGCTTGACACAGAGAGAGTTGTAGTATAAATGCGCAAACAAAAGTAACAACAATAATAATTAAACTATGAACAAATGAACGGCACCGTAAAAATTAATAACAATGAAATATAAACACTAAGTACAACAAACTGATTATTTAAGTTGCTCAACTGGAATTGAGACTATTGACACTATTTAAATGACTAACAAGAGGCAACAACGTTAGTTCATTGAATTGGAAAGTTAAATGCTTTTGATTTTCTTGACTTCCTTGTAGACGACGTCCTTTTCAACTGTCACATAAAAACAAACAGAAGCACAATTAAATGACTATCAATAAAAAGTGAGCCCCCAAATGTGATTTTCAATAACTAATATATTTTCGTCAGGGACTTACCGTATGGGTCTCGGGAGACCAGTTCTAACTTGTCCCCAACTCGTTCCCTCCGCCACGGTTTTTTATGACCAGAGGCAACGCTTTCCAAAAGAACAAGTACAAACCTAAGTAAATGAAATGAGAAGTAAATGTTAAAATATAATTGAAATACTTTATGAGCACTAAAGACAAGAAAACAGCTGATTCCAGTACACTCACTTGGATTTTACTTTCTTGCCCAGAACGTTAGTAATAAACATTATTCAGGAGGGCAGCACAAATGATCCAAAATAGTACAAAATTCCTTATAATAATAATTATTACTATTAAGTTAAGTACTATTAGAACAGAAGTATTACGTAGTAGTTTTTTCTCTCCAGCACAATAGAATAATACTTCCACTGCTGCTTCTTACGCTGATATGGTAATAACGTGCATAATATAATGTGTGTCTGTCTGTCTATTTATGTGAGTGCGTGCGTGTGTGTGTGTGGTGGAGACGTGATCTACACTTTTTTTATTGGTATCACCAAAGCAACAGCATTGCCTTGCAGGCAGTGCTAAAACTCGGCAGAATCTCTCGAACCGACATTCGATAGCTCCAGACTCGACACCCGACCGCTGAAGACCCGATCCAGACCCGACCGAATTTTATTGCGCGATTTCAATTCAAAATGCCGTTTGTATGTACACATGTATATAATGTTCCCTCCTGACGATGTCCTTCAAGTTCGTACTCAGGTACATGAAGACCTCCAACTATTATTTTTTAGGGTTCAAAATCATTATACTTTCACTGATTTCCACCAAACAAACTTGGTGTATGCACCATACTACATCACAAGGTATTCAACCCAATACCAATTTCATCCTCAAGGGTTGTTTCCCCTGAGATAGAGGGTGAACAATCATAAACTTCAATCAATTTTTGCATTCCAATCTAACCCCGTAGGAAGTTATGTGGACAAGGCAGTGTACATACAAACGGCCTTACAGATATACGTTATTAAAATCACATTA
This sequence comes from Zhuqinia jingwanae, assembly GCA_027744095.1. NCBI lineage: Eukaryota > Metazoa > Arthropoda > Collembola > Entomobryomorpha > Paronellidae > Zhuqinia > Zhuqinia jingwanae. The sequence goes on along the minus strand of JAHZNC010006992.1, from coordinate 3,519 downwards.
AAAAATTACAGCAATAAAATTCATTGGGGTCTGTAGTTGTGGGGCCTGGGTATGTCGGATATATGGTCTGGAATTGTCGGGTCTGGAGAGTCTACCCCAAAACTCGCGCAATCTCAATTTTCTCAATTTTATTGTTTGTGTGTGGATTTTTTTCTCTGACTCGACTGGAGACTGCTCGTGGAGTCTTGGAAAGTGAATTGAACAAGCAGACAATTTACGTGCGGTAGAGCAGAGTATTTGTTGTAAGATCATATTACTAAGGTTTACGAAGTTTAGCTTATTAAGATTGGCGTGTTGTTCTGTACGTCCGTCTGTATGTCCATGCAATGTCTCTTAAACTATTAAGAATTTTCGGACTTCTGTTTTTGGGAATATATGTCTGACGACGATATTATCTATTGTCTATCGACAATTCTTTAACTAGCCAAGCGCCTCTAACTTGGAGGGAGTTATGGAGGAAACTTTCAACCTATAGCATGTGATGTATCATTAGGAAGGTTTGCGTGTGTGTGTCTTAGGTGTGTCAGGCACAACTATTACTTTTGTTCTAAAATGTTCCTCCGTAGTATAGGGAAAGTTTAATTGGTAAACGATTCTGACGTTTTGCGTAGTTCGTAAACCTTCTTTGAAACTTTTACAAGGGTGTATTATTCTGAAGATGAGACGACCAGAGACTAGAGTAATTCTGGATTGCATTAATCCCAAACGTAGATTCGGATTACAATCTGTAACCCCATCGATATTACAAATATGTATGGCTAAAAAAAGTATATATACTAAAAAATCTGTACTAGTAGCATCTCTATATTTGTAGCATGGCATTTGACTATTTTTAAGTTAAAACTTAAAAAAAACAATTCAATACGAATACTCCCAAATTTCTTGTGATCATGTAATCTGTAATCCCATCAATAAACATTATTCATTTTAATCGCTAATCCAAGCCTCAAAACATCGGGATTACCTGTCTCTGGAGACGATGAAACACCGGGACAATATTTTATTACGTAGCTGTGTATTAACAGCTAGTATTGATTTTGCCATATTTTCTGTGTCAGACTGAGACTATCAGTCTGCACGATTGCTTCAAAACGGCTTATCCAAAGTACTTCAAATTCGATGTATAAGCATTATTAGACATCTTAGCCTATTGATCTTATTCAATTTTTTACATAGCTGAAGAAATCGGCTATAGTATTGACTTTGATAAGTTGTCCGCCTATAAGCAATAATATTGGTACGCATATTTAAACAGTCGGGTCCAGGGTCGGACGGACAGACATTCCCAACTTTGCTTCGCAAAATGGTAAAAAAACATTGTGAAAAATTTACTTGTCTCCCCAACGTAGGGGGGTGACCACTTGAACTAGTCCGAGCTACTGTCCTAAAGTATCTAAAAAAAATCTTACTTATTTATTTATTTTACGTATTTTGTTTGCAAATAATGTACAAAAATAAGAGATGTTGGCAATGTTCATCGTGTCTCAATATCGCCACGCATTCCGGAGCTACTCAAAAACTTATACCAGTACTGCTACCGCACCGGGACATTTATGAAATAAATACAAGTACCGCAAATGAATAGTATCAAGCAACAATGTGTGGTGGGCGCGGACAGAGTGTAGGTTTTTAAGTTATTTCAAAACCCCAACCAAAGCTAAGCAAACTCCATGCGATTACAGCCGGGTGTGTATGTGTGGCAAGGTTCTTTTTTGGATTTCGTAAAAACGATGTTTGAGTTCGTATGTAGGTATGTATGTTTAACGTTTCAACTTCCCGCCCAAGATTATAATAATGAAACTTTTTTTAAACGATGTACAAGGTCATCTGTTAAGAACTGTATATAGCGGTCATTTGTAAGATTGGAGGTCATATCCGTCAGCCGTGTGCACGTATACGTAATACGTATGTCTGCGCACTTCTGACCACATATTTGATCGGATTTGGACCAAACTTAGTACAAACTGTACTAAGTTTGGTCCAAATCCTAGAGAACATCCACTAGAGAACAAGGTTTTTTTTAACCCAGTACCATTTTCAGTGCTCTTACTTCATACTCCTGGCGGCAGGGGGCCAAATCTCATGGACTAATGTTATGTTATAATATTCATAATAATATAATATTAGTGACCTAATTATTACAATGAACAATAATTATTATTCAATGGTCCTTATTTTAATCGTTTAATAGGGTTTATTATTATTGACATACATGGGGAAAAGAATTTGATACTGCCACTCGGAGATTAGATTAGGTAATGCCATGTTGTTTGTGGAATATATGCTTGCGCTGTTGTTACACGAATATTATCCCAAAGATTGCTCTCTCTGATAAATTATGTCTCAGAATAATCCCAAAGAATTTTTGCTTGTCAACCCAAGCAAATGAGTCAAAGTGGTAGACATGGAGCAAAATATACGATGTGTGTAGACAAGGCTCAGCGCTTGAGATATTAAATTATGATGAAAGACTGTTTTTTGCTGTGAAATATGGAGGAAATTTATGTTATTCAATGTCAGCACCATTCCTTAAAAAATATAGCTACTAAGCTAGGTTTTTTTTATTCATTATGTATTCAATATGTGTTGGAAGTGTAAAAATAGCAGCATAAAATGTATGTTATATTATGATGAAATACGTGTTTACATAATGCATTGAAATTGTTGATGATTCATTCATATGATTGCTTATTGCTTCTTCAGGCACCCACGCAGATTGCTTTTGTCTCAACATCCGAGAAAGTTAAAACTTCGCATACTATTTGGATCAAAGATATGTTTTGTTATTAAGCTAAATCATGTATATACAAAGAATGGGATATAATAATTATTTTTCAAAAACAGACATTTTTTAACAAACTCCCATACTTAAAACGAAAAACAGACATCCCATTACCAATAGCTGGTTACAGGTTTGAAAAAGAACTTTTCCATTCCTTTTAACTTCATTCCATTTCGTTTCCTTTCACCTTTACAACCTTGTAATATCTTGCTTTAAAAGATTAAAAGTTTTCTTTCCTGTAAGTAGCTTGTTTATTCATTATTATGGACTTCGTCAGAAGTGCATTATTATAATTTGGCGTTGTCTACCGGCTGTCCGTCCGTATCCGAATTTGAAGGAAAACTATAAGGAATTTTTTAATTGTTTTCGGTACTTGATACCTAAGGTCAGTAGCTCAGATGTGGTCGAAGACCAGGTCGTGGGGTCATCCTCCAGGGGGCCAGATAAGCCATGTATACATGGCAGTAAGTACATATAAGGCATGTACATAATAGGAATCGAACATCCTAAGTGCGAATATGTCTATTTTGTCATAGCAATTAGTTAATTGTAGTTAACTAACTATAATTAACTTTTTAGTGGGATTACGACCAAATCAGCAAATTGTATGTAATCCGACAAGCTGTTTATGAATATGACATCAATTTTGAAGCCACAATCAAGTTAATTGTAGTACGAAGTCTAAAACTTACTGCCTTACATGGGTTTATTACGTAGCTGTGTATACAGCGTAGTAA
>JAHZNC010006991.1:0-11671 GCA_027744095.1 Zhuqinia jingwanae | reverse complement strand
TCCCTCATCCGTTACATTGCCACAACTAGATATTTGCAACTCTTCTAGGGTATCTTTCATGAGCCCTAACATACGCACAGCTTCATCTTCCAAATATCCACAGCGGTGAAATATTGCTTTTTTTACGTTCTTCAATCCTCCTAAAATGCGAATTTTGTTTGTACATTATGTAAAAAATATTGAAGAAACATTAGAGTAAATGTGTAATGTTGTGGAATGCTGAATCTTACTGAAATGTGGAAATCCAATGTGCATAACCGCAGAATCTGTCGCGTCTATTTCTATAATCGTTAGGCCACGGAAGTTCCCAGCGGGAAGGGAATTGTAGTCACGCAACCATTCATCAGAACCTGAAATTGATAAGCAACACGGCTTGAAATATTCCGAATGTTTACCGTTGCTATACTACAGGTCATACCCCCGTACAAAATTATACCTTTGTCCCACTTAACACCAGCTCCACAACGAAGAAGCCATTCTGCACAAGCCCTTTCAGCTCCTACTTCCTTAATTCTTGATTCATCTACACTGTGACATGAACCAACCGATTAAATTTATTTGACATATATGACACTGATTTTACATAAAACCCAACAATAATTGAGACACGTTTAATCGTTTAGCTCTATTACCGATTGAAGATGGAATTCAGCCATCCCCACAAAAACCGCCTCTGTTGATGCACTTGTCCATGTCCTCTTATACCACTTAAGGATGAGTCCCCAACAGACACAGGCCATATTAACGATGAGGACGACGCGAACGCAAACAACGACCCTTCCCGAAACGGACAGTTGTAAATGTAGTTGCCACTGGTTCCATGTAAATTTCTCTGAGTCGTGCATTGGTACTGATACTGATTATCTCCAGCAGACAAAAAGCGAACACATTTTCCATACCTTCCACCAAACTGACTACATGTGCGGAAAATTGACGCCATTCCTCTCACAACTTCAAAAGGCGAGTGCATTACTCTTACATTTACTATTGGTATGTCAATGTCAACTATCTAGACTTTCACTTTGCCAGATCTGCGTAATTTACTCAAGCATCAAGCAAAAACTACCCGTTTCCAGGTATACAGCACAAGAGCCTTTGTTTTTATGTCTAGTTTCCATTCATAAAAAAAAAATAGCTTGCGGAGTTCTTTTGATGAAATGTCAAGAAGAATGGAAGGGTGGTGTGTAATGTTATTGGGTAACTCTAAACTAAACTAAGAAGATGTACAAAAACACATGTGATTTTTTTGTGTTAATACTATACTGTTAATTAAATTAACAAAAGTAAGAGAGATACAACAAACAGATACAGCAGCAGCAGCCACCTCCACAATTTCCAATTCTCCAATCCCTACCGGCATATGATTCCGTGCATGTGTATAAATTGTGGGAAAACCCAAACCGGAATATTGTTCAAGTGAACTGACTTGATTGAATGCAATCGCAATGCATAAGAATTTTTTATCCAGCACAATACAACTAATACAAGATGAAGAGCAGCAACAGCAGTAGTATATATTTTTTGCTTTGTGTTCTGCTGATTGTGCAATCATCACATCATTCTAATTCTTAATAATTTCAATTCAATTCGGCAGCATTCATTTTCCTCTGTTGCCCCTCTTGCTCTCTCCTCCGTTTTTTTCTGTTATTGTTACAAATTTAGAGAGAAGATTCCTATTTGGTTTTCAGGCTCTTTGTAAAAAAATTGTAAATTGTAGGATTACTACGATTGCATATTTTACATGGATTTTTTAAAGTATAAAGTCGTGGAATGAAAAGAAAGCAATAAAGTTAAAGTATATTTTTAAGGGAATAGAAATAAGTGAATAAGTTGTTGGAGATAATTGAATTGCTTGTTGGAATTTGGAAAACAGGTGAGCCTCATTAAAAATAAATGTATGATACAGGCAACCTAGATCATAATCCAACAGAGTGACAAGAAAAAGATATCAGTGTACTGTACCGATCAATACATTATGTATGTTTGATTGATTGATTTGCGTGGCACTAGCCTCTAAGCATTTAATTGACGATTTCAGGATGTAATGTAAGTTGCAAATGTTTATTTCCTTGTAGAGAAATTATTCATCCGGGAGGATCATCTACAAAATACCTGTTCTATTTTGGGACGCAACCATAGCCAGTATCTGTCATTCTTCTAGTCACTGCCGGTCTTAGTTAAGTTTTCAATTCGGATCGATAATTTATAGGTATGATGTCATCAAGTCAAATCTGAATTTAAAGAAAGCTTGAGGAATAAATAATCTTGTTTTGTTTATCTTGTAAGTTGATGCATATGACTCTCTCTTTTTTTGCTGTTTAGAATTAATTAATCGTTGAGGTCATTTATAGAAGGCACAATACGAAATGGCCGATGTTAAAAATACTCAGGGTGCAGGGGACGAATCAACAAAAAAGAATGCATCTGAGGAGGCTAAGGATAAAGCTAATAATGCTTTTAAAAGTACGTAGCATATTTTCCGATTAAACAGAAAAAATTATTTTACTACTTTGATGATAATAATGATAGCTTTAGGCTTCTGAACCATTAATTACTGGAACAATGTGGTTATTTATTTTTTAATTTACAGAACAAGATTATCCAACGGCTATAGAACTCTATTCGAAAGCAATAGATATACTTCCAACAGCTGTGCTTTATGCTAATAGAAGCATCGCCCACTTGAAAACGGAATGTGTGGGATATGCGCTGAATGACGCTTCCAAAGCAATAGAACTGGATAAAACTTATGTTAAGGCTTATTATAGAAGAGCTGCAGCGTACATGGCTCTAGGAAAGTTCAAACAGGCACTGAAGGACTTTGATGCGGTAATTAAAAAAAAAAAGATTTCCGTTTCTTTTTCTTAACAATTTTGTAGCCAGATTGTGCTCTATATCTGTATATGTGTGTGATAATACTAGGTTGTACAAGCCAGGCCCAACGATAAGGATGCAAAAGTGAAGCACCATGAATGCAATAAAATTGTTCGAAAGTTGGCATTTGAAAAAGCAATTGCAGTGGATGACTCAAAGAAGGCCATAGTTGATACCATTGATATAGAATCAATTGGTAAGTTTGGAAATGCTAATTTTTTAAGCTGGTTGTGTTACATGGTATTTGTATTTAATACAAAGAAGTGTTTTTTTTTCTTGACAGCCATTGAAGATAGCTACACTGGACCGAAGATGGAAGATGGAAAAGTAACTGTTCAGTTTATGAAGGAGCTCATGGAATGGTACAAAAATCAAAAGGTGTTGCATCGCAAGTATGCTTATAAAGTAGGTCAACAAAGATCATTTAAAACATATTATGGAAGTTAAATCTATAACTTTGTGTACTAACTTAAAATCTTCTTAACTATTTGTAGCTTCTTATTGATATTGAGAAATACTTGCAAGAGCAGCCAACTTTAGTAGATGTAACTATTCCCGATGACAAAGAGTTCACAGTTTGTGGCGATATTCATGGGCAATATTATGACCTCCTTAATATTTTTAAGATTAATGGTTTACCTTCTGAAGAAAATCCATATGTAAGAAATCATGAGCTACAATGCAACAGAAAAATACGGACGCGTAAAATCTTTTGAAACTCGGGATGTGACCGACCGGCGTGATATACTCCATGTTAAAAAGTCGGGATTTTTTTCTAGTATATTGGTTTTAATTAGGTTCTCGGTCCACTTTTTAAAGATTTTGCACGTTCGGAAAAATATAATTTTTTAATGTGCTGAGTTGGGTTGATAATCTTGGTTTTATCTTTCCAGTCTAGTCTAAACTTTAGCTCAATTATTATTACCTATTTTAAATGACATAAAGATGCATTTTTTAAATTTGATTACAGTGATTCAATAGGAAACAAAGGCGCCTTTATAAGATTGAACGGTAATCAAATGGTACCTAAATATACTACTTATGAAGCTGTGGTAAGTATTGACAAAATTTTGAAAACTAATTTCGCATTCGCATCTAAATTGTTTAAAGACTGTAATTTTTTTTTATCTTAAACTTTTTGTTCCTCAGCCTCACCCCGATGTTAGACCTATGGCATACGCAAATCAGATTTTATCGATGTTGTGTTAACACAGTCAACAATTGCGCGGTGTATGTGTAAACTATGCTATCTAACACATTACTTTATATTAGAAATTAAGGCTGTTATAAACCTTTTTACCATCTATCTACAAAATATATACATACTTTATCTTTGTCGTTGTGCTGATTAGATTGAAGTTTAACACTACTGTTTTAAAACACTAAAATTGTTTCCTCGAGTTAAGTTTAAAATATTTAGTTAAAATTATCTAAACGTTTGTCTGATGTGTTATTATATCATGTTATGTATGAATTCTACAGATACTCTCTTATAGTTTGTTTTTGCGATGGATTTTAAAGAAATGCATTTAAAATGTGTACCCATAATTGTAGTCACAGTACAAGTATATAAAATTATTGCAGTTGTTTTTTTTTCAAATTTTTTTTAGCTTTGTGTGGTGAAGTCAAAGTTTAGAAACAAAAGTAGCTAGAAATCTAAGTTGTGGCGTCTATTTGTCTTTACATCGAAACTGCATGCAAAAAAATGGATCAAAATTCAGTATTAAAATTGAAAAAATAAAGAAAGTTTCAAAAATTAAATATTTTAAACATATTTAATGGAATCTGAATTTTAATTTATTGGATACAAATTAGATATATATATTAATAAGAGAGAGAGAGAGACCACATATACCAAAAATTCAGTCAATGTACAAATGCGTGTGGGGGACGATTCATTCTCCGAGAAGTATTTTAATTACTTCAGTCAATAAACTATCCCGGTTATTCTTGTCGACCTAACAATAACAACCGAGAAGAACTTAAAATAACATGTTTAAAAAATCTCATAAATAAAAAATTAATACGTTATAGCTTTATCTCATTTACCATAAATAGTTTGGCGTTAGATATACTCCTAATCTTCTCCACAAACGGAATTGGCTTCCCTTTTGGAATTGGTATAGTAGCTAAAACCACTGCATTCGGTTGACTAAATGCTTTGTCTACCGCCGATTTGAATTTACTGCTGAAGAGTTCCATTTTCCCGATTTCATCAATGACAAGAAAATTTGATTGAGCTGTCGTAATTGCTGGTATTGCTAAGGCTTCAAAATCTCCGATTTCTACCCCATAATTTCCAACTTTTAAGGGGCTATTGGAACTGTGCATGACAAATAAACTCAAAGTAACACACATTCATGTTTCTGATAAAGCAATCTATTCCGATCGTATTTTACCGTATACTAGCTAGTGCGCCACGTTGTCCATCAAGAGTCACCACCTGAAATCCGGTTCGTTTGCCAATTGATGGGTCACGCACTTCTTCCGTGTAGAATCCAGATACTTCCAGTTTTCTTTTCATTAGTTCATCTGTAACTTTTCGAACTAAAGTTGTTTTTCCAATTCCTATAATATCCTCGTGAGGAACAAATCCATGTTGATACAAGAAGGGAAGTTAGAGTCCGTAATAGTTCTATTAACTTACCCGGAGGACCTGTCAACAAAACATGTTGTCCTTTCCCCATTACGTAAACTCTATTCCTTTGGAAATTTACAAGGATACACTCTGGATGTAACTGTGAACCCTTATCTCAAAGACTCCAAGATGCCTAACTTCATCTTATCTCCAACCGAACCGTAATATCTGAGAAAGAAATCTTCTCGAGCGCGTGAAACATTGTGTGCAAGTTATCTATCTGTCTGTACTCTTGTACGCAACAAACTGGGTTCCTGAACAAGAAGCACATGAAGCAGCTGACTTACCCGGACGAAATCTTCTGCTAGCCAATGCCAGTAAGTCATGCCCACTTTCATCACAAGGCCTCCGTGGCGCAATTGGCTAGCGCGTTCGGCTGTTAACCGAAAGGTTAGTGGTTCGAGCCCACTCGGGGGCGATTCTTTTTGCATTTGAATAATTAAAATTAAATTTTAGTTTTTAACACTTGCATCTTTCATATATGTACAACTTTTGTACATGTCATAATACAAAAAAAAGGATAAAATGTACAATGCAACCAAGAACACTTCAAACTTGACGAAATTGGAAGCAAGAGAAGCAAAAATATCTGACCAATGTCGGGGTCGACAAAAGATGGAGCATATTTGAAAACAATTAGTTTTTAAAAACTTGTGGGTCTGTGTGTAAGTTGACTTAATGGAAATGGATCGTCAACTACTACTCCCGCTTCTCCAAGGTGTCCATCTGTGAGAGGGGAACATGTAGCAAGACTCCACAGAAGAATATAAAACTGATCTGGTTATCTTTTTTATGGATTAATTTAAAAAATCAACAAAAATTTGAAAAAATCCAGAAATAACCTAGCCCGGCGTCGGGCGACCTTTTTTGCACTCTTTCACTCATTTTTATAAGCTCAGAGGGTAATATTATATACAGTAAGAAAGAATGGGGAAAAGTCTTACAATTTCACAGTAGTAAGTCTAATCAAATTATTATGGTAGCAAAACTTAGCCGCCCGATCGGGGACTCTGCAATCGTATCGTGGACCTAAAACATCAATTTTACCAGCAGAGCCCATGTAGCCCACTCGGGGGTGTTTCTTTTTGCATTTGAATAATTAAAAATAAATATTAGTTTTTATTTATTTGGAAATTGTGTTTAGATTATCATCTGCCTGAAAAATATACTCGATAATATAAGTATGAATGTAAGTAGACAATTATCACGATATTTTTTGCTTCCAGATACTTTTCCCGATCACGCATCAGACTTCCAGAAGAGATTCATTATTACATCATTAAAATTATTTTTCTGAACACCTTTACAGCGCAGCGTGTGGATAAAATTAAAATATGTAGTAACGTTGCTTTGTTGTATATAAAACTTGGTTAGTTGCGAAATATGCAAAAAAAAAAAGTAAATTCTCTCTTCACCCCACCAGGATCCATATAATATATGTAGCACCCTTGCATCATATTTTATATTCTCATTATTTTTTAAATGATAATTTTAGGGCTGGTGCTACTGGAAAGTTTCCAGTGGAAACTACACTTATAGCTACATTAATAGAAAATAAAATGTTATCCGGGCGTGGAATGCATAACTTATTCTTATAGCTAGAAGAGGCAAGAAACCATTGTTAATTGACCAATATTGCATCAAGAAATCGAAGATTCCTTGGCAATTGTCAAACCAGATCATCAACTTCAGAATCCCATATTCAATTTTAACATTTCCGACATGATGCTGTCTACTTTCAATAAAAATTACAACAAAATTTTCATGGTAAGCCCAAGGTCGCGACTGGAAATTCTGTAAAAAAAAGAATGCTATATTGTACAGTTTTTTTATGAGGTGCAACCATCAAATTACAGAGAAATAGGATTTTTCGTCATTTGCATGATCACCACCATTTTAAATAAATGGCAGTTATCTATGAACTAAATATTCCTGGGTGACCGACAATTTTCTTGTTGGATTAGCCTTAACTTAATCAACTTTTTCAAACTAGGCAAAAGTTTGCATATATATACTTTTCATTCCATGGAGCACGGAAAAAAATGGCAGTAATAAATTTAATTTTTTTCTACTGCAGCAGGCATGTAGTAGTTAATAGTGATGGATGATTTAAATAAAAAAAGAGGTAAAAACATTAAACTAATAATACTAATAAACTATAATGAAAATTGTCAACATCCTCAATTATGTATTATGTATATAAATGTGTGTTAAAGTAGCGCACAATGCAGTAAAAAATATTTACAAATATAGGGGAATCGGAGAGAGAGAGAAAATTTGTAGGCCAAGTTGACAAAAATGGGCAATCTATCTATAGTGTGCAACGTGACAAGCTATGCAGATGCAGACCCCTAATGACTAAATGTCCCGATTAATTAGTTTTTTGTACACGCTATGCTAGTTAATAGCAGACCGTAAACTTTCGATTCATTAAAATTCTCTATATTTAATGCCAAAATATAAAATGAACATACATGCATACCTCAATATCTGGAGTGAGCAATGGGCAACTGTCAAGTTCAAGGTTAGAAAAATTGTATGCGTTCGGCTCTTCGTATACATTCTTTCTTCTTAGGATTGTTTCGCTCGCACACTTACAGTACGACAGTACAAAATGTAATTCGACATATTTTTCGGCATCCTCCGTCCGTTACGTGTAGTACATACAACAAGCAAATATGTATGTAAGCGTCATTTTTTACCTTTTTTAACTCATGATCATTGCATTTTGTATCATATATCAGCATAAACACGTATTTTACAAACTTGTGTGCATACTTTGTTTTTTTGTAACACTTAAAAAACATTTGTACAAAAAACTTTTACACTTTTTCAAAGGAAAATCATTGTTACCATTATAAAGGAATATAAGATTTTGGAGATTGTTATTCAAGCAAAATACAGATCACTTAAATGAATGGTTGTTATGTTCATTTTATGTCGATTACATGTTCACATTTTTACTTTTTTATGCCCAAGTGACGATTTATGAATTCATGATCATCAAATCACCATGGAACACTTTGCCAGTTCTTAGATTTCATATTCCCATTTTTAAATAATTTTCTTATTTCGTGTCCAAAAACCAACTTACTATCCCTCGGAGAATTTCATTTTCTCATCATTCATTCCCGTCATCCGCCCATAACTTTAGCATTTTAAAAAGCATTACGCTTCATTTATTCCTTAAATACATGCAAGATTAATAGTAACGCATGTATTGTACATACATGGCACATGAACATTATAATTAACCGAAGCACGCGAAACACATTAATTATGGAAAATACAAATACCTACGTGCATACCTACAATACCTATATGGCGAAGCAATTGTGCTATTGTGCATGGCCATAGGTTATTTATGTATGTTAATTCCCAATGATGAAAGTGTTTTAATACAAATAGTGCCATGAAGATGATACCATTTTATTCTTGAAACTTGCTTACAGATAAAAGAAAGAAAGCGTAGGTATGTTGCTCTTGTAACTCCCTATCCACAAGACTTGATTGAAGCGCGAGACTTGATAGTAACTAATAATAAAAGAGCATATATGTTTTTGTGTACCTATTTGAAAAGATTTACTCAGTTTTATTTAGCTAACTAATTTATGACGAAGATTTATCCTTATCCCTATAAAACACCAAGTGCATTATCACCGCATCAATCATCAATCACTCACATCATTTTCGTGTACCCCGTCAACCGTCCACAAAAGCAAATATTTATAAATGTACCCAAATCTTATCTAGTTTGGGTTTCGTTTTTTTCAACATTTTTTGACTTATACCGTAATTGAATAGCATGTGCACAAATTACGGGTGCTACATCATTTCATATATCTTCCATCAAACCAAAATAATAGCATACTTAGTGGAGTATCAACGTTAACCTTATCTATCATATATCTCACACGACTCAAAATCACGTAAAAAGCTGTTTACGTTAAGACCGTTATTAATGGCAAGGGATTTTTCCACATAATTGTACAGATTTTTAGAACGTGTATGTTCACCTTTCTTTTGATGCACAAAAATAGAGATGAATCTTTATAAGCACACAACGGCTGCTGATCATGCTGTTTATTTTTACAATTGTAATTAGGTAAGCAAACTTTCCTTGATTTTTTCTTCTCCAAATTGCATTTCTCACATTACTGACGTACATGGTCATCCGAGAAAACACATACTTAATTAGATTGGTATTTAATTTAGTAACGCACTAGCGCAACTCATTCAAGGATGAGCGACTAACCGTAATTATAAGTTTCTTCTCTATAGCTAAACTATGCATTCCTATTTTACAGAACGAAATCAAACAAATATCATACTCATCTCATTTTGCTAAAACTTTTCTTCTTCTCCATAATATTTATTTTGTTCAATGATTCGTTGTTTCCTTGTCAATTTTATTATGCGTCTTGTACTTTCCTCTCAGCAGTAATTTTTTACATGGTATTCCTTCCTTGCTTTTTAATTCAAAACAAGGATAATGGAATCTTCCATTCATTAACATATTTAATCAAAACTAGTGTTTTGCTGATGTGCAAAGTACAAGTTTCATTTAGCCCCATACCAAAAAAAAATACATAAATTTATTATTATAATATACGTATATCCAGGTTTCTAATTCAAGTAAAGCCCGTCTGCTTAAACTCATAGTAACCAAAGACTACTGAATAGACTACTACTGGAGATCCGATTACATACATAATGCCTATAATATAATGGCAATATACATTTATCCTTATAAATATAAATCGTCCTTTATTGCCTTGCAAAAGCACTGGTAACAACGTCCTGTCCCATTTTGTATTATACATGCATAACCTACTTACTTACTTTACTTCCAATATATATAATCCCATTCAGCACACAGCATTGCAGACTTCTTCCCCATTTAACAGCAGAGAGAAAAAAAATTCCTGTATTTCCAGCTTCTCCGGTTTGGTTTTCCTTTCCTACACACACAGGTTGAGTCAGTCAGGCAAGTAGCTCTCCTTACTATCTATCTATCCTCTTCTACCCCAATAAAAAAAAGTGAACTGAGCCAAACAGCTATATAGCCAAAACAACATTAGCAAACTACAACAAATTTTTACTAGCTCCTTCTCCGCTCTAGCTCTGCGCTGCTCAAGCTCGACTCTCGGGAGGATTGTGTGTTGGTTCTTGTAGTAACCCAAATATATACTTACCTATACCTATATTATACACACACCGCTTTTACAAAAGTGTGACCATGGCAGTGTACTTGTGCCTTGTGCCAGCGCCTCTTCTCTTGTTACACATGCTACCACTAATACTGCAGCGGCCAAAGAATACTACTTTCTGTTGTTGGGTAAGTCAGTCAATGTCAAAGTCAAAGCCAAGTGCACGCGATATAATATAACATCACCATTTGCCATATCAACATCATAACATTCACACTCTACGACTACACTACACATTTTTTTTACAATTCCACTTCGACTTCCACCCACCACTACTACAGACTACCATGGTGTTATATCATGCGCTGCCTCTGGAGTCTCCACTGGAAATGTATGGAAATCCACCAATGATATTATACTTCATCCTTTTTTTTATAACACTCACTTTCAGCATTCATTGTTCTATTACATACTGCTCTCAAAATACTTACCTATATATAATATGTAATTCCCAATCCCATTCGTTCCATGAAATACACAACAACAAAAAATAAGAAAAGAGAGATGCCTACATTTTTGCTAACCGTATGTATATTAAATATACATATATGCACTGCGCAGAGAGCAGGCCATGTTTTGTTACTTTTTGTCATTATGATTTATTACTTTTGGCCTGAGCCTAAATAATATACGTATAGTATTAATATATGTATGCAGTGAAGAAGAGCCACCTTAAAACTTGGTTCGTGTAGCCGCAGAACTAAAATCTAAAGAATCATGCATGAAAGACAGTGATGTTCCATATTGAACAGATCCTATGCAAGTCTTTTTGGATGGTGATGATGGATATTGTCCAGCTATATTTACATATTTGTAGGCACATATACAGCAAAATACATACATTTATATGAAACCAGACTTATAAGATAAAGCAATAATTAGTTTTGTATTCATAATATTTTTGTCTTTATAGCAATTTTTTTTGTTGCTATATGTGTATAGGTAAAAC
>JAHZNC010006990.1:0-15788 GCA_027744095.1 Zhuqinia jingwanae | reverse complement strand
ATCTATTATAAAGATAAATTACATCTGGTTTCAGTCTGGTGAACAGATTTAGTTTTAAATTATTATTACACACACATTTACGTTATATTGAAGTATATTTGCAGCACAAAAAAGAGGCAGGAGGTGAGAAATGAAGAAAATAATAATACACATAAATGATTAAATTGTGTAAAATAATGTTTCTATCATCAAAATACTTATATAAAAATAGTAAGGTTGCATGTGTACATATGTTGCAGGTATAAAATAAACTTTTTGACTAAGACTTTTTTCAAGGAATCTTTAGGATGCATTTATTTTCAATAATTGTAGTATAGTAGCATTTCCTCTTTCACACAAAAAATACAGTGTAGCGCAGCGGTAGTAAACAATCTTTATTTGAAATAGAACGCAAAATACTCAGGTCTTCCATATATTCCAATTCAGTTACTTGAATAATTGTAAGCGTTTAAAATTTGAATTTAAATTATCATCACATAACACATCATGGATGCAGATTAGGTGAAAAAAAAATCTGCAATTTATACATTTTTCAGAGATGCATGGTAGTACTTTTTGAGCATAAACCAATTTAAAAAACAAAAATTAATTTTTTAAATCAATCCAAAATATTTTTGAGAATTTATCTAAATAGAAGAATATGTAAGGTAATCATCATAAAGCTACTCAACTCATCATGTGTTCCGGAAACTTAAAAAAAACTAAACATTTTAAAGCAACTCACCGAAATATGGTCACTGGTCACTCAAATGATTCGAGTCAAATATAATTTTACGCAATTTGAGTGGGCTATTGTGTTTTTTATTTATATTTTTTGATAAGTGACAGGTTTCTTAATTGTTCAATTTATAACTACACATGTGACGTGACTAATGACAAAATGTAGGGTTTAAATAATATAATTTCTTAATAAGCTGTAAACAAACAAATACCATACAAGAATCTCACCCTGACTGGTCTGTTCTCAGCTATTTGTAGTGATGATTACTGATTACATTGCATATTTAGTATTATTATCAGTGTCCCAATTTACAATAATTTGGCAACGGACTTCCAAACTCATTTGGGAAAGGTACAAAATATAAATGGAGATATGTATTTTATGAATTATTGCTGTTGGTAGTTGGTACTTTTGATGATGAAACTTTAATTCTTCACCATAAATAAAACCATAAAACATTGTTCTAAAGCAATATATGATGCTACTTGTCTTATCTTAATTGTTGAAAACAACAATACCAGAAGCAGAGTCAAGTGTGGCGTCCCTGTGTACAAAAATACTACGACAATACAAATTCAAAACAAATCGCAATTCCATATTACAAAAGCCCGAAATGTAGCCAAAAGGCATTAAGCGCAATAAATACTTTACGTACGTTTACCTACTAGTAATTCCCAAGAACTCAAGTGCGTATTTTATAAATTTTGTTGTTAAGAAATTGGAACAAAAGGTGACTAGCAGAAAAAGCAATTGTGTTTACATTTTTTAAATTGAGGTTTATATAATATTTTATCTTTATAATTTTAATTAAAAACCAACCTTAAGCATAAATAATGATAATGATAAATAGCAAGAACTGCCAAAGGGATTGCATCCGCCTGTAAATTATACTCACTTTTGCAAGAATAAAAATCCCCAACGAAAATGGCAGTTGTTTTTTACGCGCTCCTTTGATTGTCTCTAAATAATATTCTTGGCACTTTGGTAATGTATATAGCGCCACAAATCCAACAATCAGTGATAAAAATAGACATGCGTTGCGCACGCATTTTTTTCTGCAAAAAAGACCAGAAAATTCTTCCTACTTTTTTTCAATAACTTTAACAATCTAAAATTAACTATAAAGAGCTAAATAGTAATGTGCTGACTAAAGAAATAAAAGATTAAAGCTTAAGTTTTAGGTACTCAAAAAAATATTTAATCCTACTAAGTTTACTAAAGTAAAAATGTAATATAAAAATGCGATGTCAAGATGAATGATGATGATGACATAAAACTTGATTATATGAAGACCTGTGTCGAAACTTATGCATGTGACCTCTGACATCCGGACTAAATAAAAATAATATTTAAATAAAAAGTTCATTGAGGGACCATCATGAAAATAAAATTCACACCTTGTTCTGTTACTTAAAAATGTATACCTAAGTATACATTTGTGCAAGTATTGCGAATTTAAGCCACGCAATGAATTCCCAACATGTCACGCAGAGAAGGGCACCCACCAGAAAATTGAATTTGTGTAAACTGCTAATAAAATGTGTAGCAATAACCAGCTTAGCTTAAAGCGACAATCATAGTCCAAAGCACGCGCAACAACAGCAACGCAAAATTATTATGTGGACAAAAGTTATATGCCAATATGCCTTTGTAGCCAATTTACAACGTCCGTGGATCCGTCACGTTACAAAAATCTAAAACAATGCAAAGTGGAGGTGATGATGAAGAATGATGAAGTAAAAGAGGAAGGACCTTATGTCAAGGTGCCAAAAATGAACATCACTATAAGACTTAAGTACAAGTGTACAAATATTTATGTACGTCACAACAAAGCTAATTAGGGTTGTTTCAGTGGGAAAATTATGAAGACAAATCTTGAAACTCTAAAACTTTAAAGTATATACATTTTATTACCCCAATATTCATACACGCACAACATATACATATTCTAAAAATTACACTGTTTTTACATTTTTAACTACTTTTTTCCGATTGCAACATGGATCATGGTTCTCGCAGTTTCTGAAAAGTCTAAAAGTAACATGTAGGTATGCACATTACATGCATCGAAATTCAAGTGAATTCAACATCAGTTTGTTGTAATATGTCATCATCGATTGCGTGCTTCCATTGTCATGGCAACATAAGTTTTCCTACACGGGAGGTCCCTTAATGATTAGAGCTTATCTTTCGTTAATATATTTAATGATTTTTATGCAAGTTCAAAAGTCACAACGATATGATTACATAACGAAAAATATATTTACTCTACCTGCGACGGGTTAAACTACAATTTGGAATTAGTGCATGATGGCTATGACTATGTGCAGTCAAGAGTGCGAGTGCTAATGCAAACTCATTAAAATGTTAATATTTTTTCGAGCGTTTTTTTTCGATGACGATGCATTTGCATGCAATACACATAAACCTAATATGAGTTGATTCACACCCCATACATACCAAAGCTTATCATAAATGGATAAACCTAGCTTAACATTTCGTGATAATCTTTACACATGCTCGAAATGAAATTTAAAAATCCAGATACAGTGTTTTTAAGCACTAATAAATAATTGTTTATTGTACATATGTTTTTTTCTAGAAAAATGATATATTTTGTTGCGTTCTTAATTTAAAATACCAATTTGAGCTATTTATAAAACTTTGACGTACATATATATTCAGCGTATTATGTTGAAAAGTTTGGGGGAAGAAATAGAAAAATGTAGTTCATAAACATTATCATAATTAGTTTTTCATACCAACAAGACAGCAACATCTTTTTTTTTTTAGTTTAAATCCACACACGCACAATTACATCATAAATTATTCTAATAATATGGAGGAACTTATGATCAATGAATTTCCTCTCATCTTGATTGTAAAACGCACTACACGCATGTAATATGTATGTAGTGTTTTTTTTAGCTTGTTCAAAATTAAATGCATGACTACTCAAAACAAGACTTCACAATTTACAAAACAATTATTATATGTACATTGTAACAGATTTCTCACGCACTTGTTAATCTACATGTTCTATTAGTTCTATAATGGTTCGGCGAAATTCTAGAAAAAAAAATCCCTTCTTAATCACACAATAACAAATTTACAGAAAGTGCCATTAATTTTCGCGAAACTCCTCCCAAAAAATTGTAATAAAGCTCTTAACCTATTCCAATAATTTTATTTATTTTTTATTTATGTTTAGATTTTTTCTTCATTCATCATTGCAAAAAAAACAGTTGTAAACGTACATATTTTGTATTTACACCGGATGTGCGCAGCGCAATAACTAAATTATCTTTAGCAGCCTCGCAGTTTTCTTGCCTTTTTGCCGAATTATTTTACACACTAAATAATTCTGATTCTTTCCAGATAATCAGTGCAAAGCAGCAATGCTGCATTACTACTATAAAATGTTCCTCATTCATTGATAATAATAATAAGTAGTTCAACCATTTTGTTTACCAATCACTTGAGCAAATCTTATCAAAATTTACAAATGACCAAGCAGTAAACAAAAAAGGTGTGTGTGCATTTAATTGTATCTATTAAGTGCATGCACACATAATGAACATTAACCTGTCTTGAGATATTTTTATTATGATTGTCTGCAATTTGGTAAAACACGGCTTTTAAATTGTTTTTCTTAGTTGACTGGTTGAGTGGGGGAAGGGGAAGCACAAGGAAGCTATTATTTGAGGTTTTAATCGATGACGGGAGGAACACAAACAAAAAAGGATGATTAATCGATTTTTTGCTTATCAAAATGCCTCCTGTTGATAACAATCTTAATGGATTAAAAATCCTGCACAATTTTTGTTGTCGAAAATGCCGATGAACCTTTATTATTTTTGGGGGGAACTAAAAGAAGGAAGATACCTAAAAAGAGTCAATTTTATGCTTGTTTACTGGCATCCTGTAATCCTGTGCTGCCTGTTGCATTATAATATTGCATTCGACAGTTTGTGTTATACTTTTGCTATTATCTGATTATACTCATCATCATCGTCACATCATTTCATGCTGCCGTGATTGTCCCAAATTGTTTGAAACGCGTGTTAGATAATTATTAATTATTATTTTAAAGGGTGCAATATCCCATCATAATCATCAAGTATAATAGGTTACTGTCCTCTGTCGTCGATATGTCCACCTCAAGTTACTGCTTCACAGTTGACAATGCGGCCTGCATCAAAAAATTGCAATAATTATTATTGAAGTTGGTAAATTTTGTTGACTTCACTATTACTGATCGACATACCACACAATTTGACTTTTGTTTATGGAAACGCAGCGGAAGAAGTCAAAATTACTGTGCGAACGTACCCAAGAAATCATTAAAATTATATGTATTTTGCAGGCCCCACTACTGACCATTATTAAATATGTCTATATTATTATTATTATTATTGCAAAAGTGCATCGTAAATTGAGAGCAAATATGGAACAAGTGAAGTCATAAATAATAAATTGCAATAAGTTTCCTGAGAATTCCTCAAAAGTCAGAATTTAAAAACAACAACTCATGCAAAAGCAACAATTGCATGTTAAAAAAAATAATGCTTGACTATATTTGTGTTTCCTTCTAAGATTCTATTAATTCAAGCGAAAACAATACTAAGCAGGCTGTATTTTCAAATGTCTGTCATTGCATTGTATCCAACAAGGCACAGGCAAGGTTTGGCACACGCTATACGCATCAAAAGTGCATGTACACATTTTTATATAAACAATGGGACAACAAGTTGCAACGCAAGTGACAAAAGAAAGTTGGTTGATGATGATGTTGATGATGTAAAACAAAACAAAAGAAGGTGCTTCATTAACAATTATGTTTTGGCGTCGCTGGTGAAAGACCATAATGCTTGATGATATAAAAAATGTGTCAAGTCAAAAGTTACCTCAATCCTTCTCCTCCAACCCGAGTACCTCTCATTGAATTATGATGATATGGCCCATGGCATGACAAAGTTTGTTTGTATTGCATCCAATCTCATCTTTTTTATGCAATAACCGGTGGAAGTGTTATATTTTTTTTACTTTTAAAATATATTTATTTTAATTAAAGTAAATTAAACACTTTTATGTGTATTACACGATTTACCTGTAAAAAAAGTGAGGATGACGAATTAAAGACGTATTTATATATGATGCAGTAATATTTAATTTAATAACAAAAAATAATAATAATTTGAAAAGTAAATCAAAATACTTTGTATTGGTAAACACATTTTTAAGCACACACACGTGCTACTGTTGTTAGGTATATTTATAATCTGTAGTACTACTACACACAGTAGTAGGCATAATATACATACATAATATGTAACGTAAGTAAAAAAAAAGGTTCTCAGCATGACTGCCAAACCAAGAAGCAATTATCATTATATAAGCCACATATACCTATATTATATAATGGCCATATGTATGCAATTCTATGAGTATGCAATATTGCATTACTTCTGTTATGATGATTACTATTCATTCCTCCCTCTCAAATAGGTATACATTCATTATTTACAGGTATTTTGCAAAAAAGGTCCAAAAAATATACCTCTTTGTACTATCATAAGGAGTGGAAGCCTTATGTATACATGCATAATATATACATACCTCTTTACAACCACATTGCTAAAACTTTATTCATTCATAAAACACCTTAAAATATTAAGTCATAAGGTGCCTTTATATCTAAGTCTCTTGTTTAAAACTTTTTATACACAAAGTAAATGAGCCCAAGTGGAAAGTATATAAAGTAAAGGGGTTGTCCTCGTTCAGCATGTCATTCGCAGTTTGACCACAAAATCGAGTGGATTATAAGGAGGGTGGTGGACTTATCACAACAACAAGAGATTATTTATTATCTTATCAAACAAGTGCCCGCTTTAAACAGGGCTTTAAAAAAAATAAAAGTGGTGAATTATTCAGAATATCTCAAAAGTGGCAATTCTTTTTTTTTTAAACTGAATTCGGTGACACCGTAAACAAAGTATTCATCAGTGTACTGGTGTAGTATCCAGTAGTGTGAAGATAGCCTGGCGGAAAAGTCCGTTTAACAGGATTGTGTTCTCAAAATGAAAATAATCGCGGTAGCGCTGTGGGTAAGTGACATAAAATTTATTTTGGATAATTTATAATTATTATAGCATTTTTTAATGAAGATTACCTTCAAATTTTTTTTATCTTATCTTGGCATTCTATTTTAATGGGTGAAGAATCATTGTCATTCAAAAAAAAAAATCATCAAGGTGCAAAAAGTGGCATTTTTTTTACTAATCTCAGGTTACCCCATGCAAAGTAGTTACCTATGTAGATATACGAAACTATAACAAAGTCAATGACAGCAACAGCCAATCATCAACCATGACCGGAACAATTTTGGTTTTCTGATAATTTTGAAACTTTAGATTTTGCATACTACCATGCATTTTTAGCTATTAAATGTCAGAGTACTTAAAACACTCTTAAATTTCAAGATCTTCTTACAATCTTGTTGTATAACAACAAAATGGAATCATTTAAGTGGTTGGTTAGTTTTAATGGCAGAAACAAACAAAAAAACTGTTATCTTCCTTCCTCCTCCCATGTCAATTTTTTTTTCTCTACTTTCAACCAAAAAAAAACTCTGAAAAATGCCAGAAAAATATGCACAAACAAACAAGGTGCATAGTTCAAGATAAGTCTGCATACGAATAAACTTGCATGATAAATCCCAGTATTCACATTTGTTTTTTTTTTCTAATACGCAAAATAATATAACAAACTTTAAACCCAAAATGAGATTAAAACTTTAATTGCTCACTTATTATGCAATGAGGGCTAAATGAATGAAAAAAAAAGATTGCTGCTGTTGTATTCTGAGTATTTGCAGACTTCCGTTGTTTCCTTCCGTCTTTATTGTACACTATATAGGCAAGGCATGATCACGAATCACTATATACATGATATTTACAGTTATTTTGTACATAGAGCGACTTTATTTATTCAATTTTCTTAATTTTATTTACTTATTTACGCGTTTTTGACGATATAATACTAAACCTTTTTTTGTTACGCTCCAAGGATTCACAACAGTAGTATATGGCTTTGTTAAATGGGAAGCCAGTTTAATAAAGTTATGAAATCTCACGAATATTGAGTGCGTGGGTGGATGTTAAATACGTACGTGTATCAAGTTAGTTTGAAAAGTCAACGAGGCACAACCTAAACAGGCGTTTTAGGTTTGTTTTTTTGACGACCACCACATTTAGGTATTTAGCATAAATTATTTTATTGAATTAACTTCTTTTGAATGCTACTGCTGCTCGCAAAAATGCCAACAAAACAGGTGTTCAGCGTAATAATGGCTTAATACTCATCTTAATGTGGTTCGATGACTTTTAACAAAATGGATTAAATGAATCAACCATTAAAGAAGTGATATTTAATTACTGATAAGGAAGTAGTAAAGTGCTATACATTAAAAATGGTTGTAATTGTGATCATTTTTTATGAGTCATTTTCACGTAATTCATGTTCTTGATGTTAATTTGTGGACTTGAAAACATTTATTTGAGCTCTTTCAAAATTAATAGACATGGTTGAGTACCTTCAGGTTTTGGCAATATTCCTAACATGAATTCATGATTCACGAACCATTATTGATTGATTTTTATTATGCTAGGGAGAGTTCATGAGCCTGTCACGGCTTTGCTCTGCATAATGCATTGCAGGATCACGAGATGACTTTGATGATAAATGTGTGGGAACGACTAATAAATTATCTTATTTGTTATTTTGTTTGCACAGGCGCTTGTAGCAGCTGTAGCAGCTGTCAATGCCGGTGATGAGCCTGTGGTGGCAATAGTTAGCCCCGGCACAGTGGCCGATGAGCTTCTCACGGCAGAATCTGGACCAGAACCTCTTGTTGTTGTTGCTGCTCCAACTGACCTCGTTCCTAAAAATGTTTCTGCGCCAAAAGGAAAAAATATCACTGCTTCAGCAAGTGATGATCAGGCGACCGCTGCCGGTGGTCATTTTGGTGGCCCCGAATATGGATTAGGAGGGGGAGGAGGTCACGGGGGAGGTTGGGGATGGGGTGGTGGTGGCGGTGGCGGCTGGGGATTGCCAAAGGTTGTCAATTATCCCCCAATTCACGCTCATTTCAAGGGTCATGTGAGTGAAAACCATGGACCAAAATATGTCAAGGATTACCACTACCACAAGCATGGAGTTTTGAAGCATCCTCAGTACGAACAGGTAAACTGGAAAATGATCACTTTCTTACACTTATTCACGCTATTTCCTTATCAAAGTATTTTCAGAGTATACATAAATTCATTCTTGGCTCGATTTCAGGTTGTAAGTCATCGTCTCAAGCAACCCCATAATTACATCAAAACTGCTAATGTAATAACTTTAACAAATGACTTTGACTTCTTTAATTTATTAGCATCAACATCACCTCCACCGTGAACATCTTCATAACCACCACCTCCACAAGCACCATCTTCATCAAGCCCATATTCACAAGCTTCACATCCACCAACCAGTCTACCACAAGAACGTAAGTTTGTCGATCAATATCCCTTGTTCTTTTATCTTATCTTCATCTTACCTTACGCGATATTCTTCTTACTACACAGGTCAAGGCTACTCACTCCGTTTCCGAAGGACACAAGCACAAGTTCCAGGCTCAAGAATACCACAAGCACACTCATCCCCAAAAGTTCGAGTACCAAAAATGGGCTCCTCCAATTTACGCCAAGGGATGGGGTACCGGCTACTAATCTCAGTAGCTTTCATCATTCTTTGTTCAGTGATGCACAATATCAATTTCAACACCAAGCCAGTGATAAGCTAATCAAGCATCGCAATCTTGAAAGTATATCAGCACTACTATCAAATATAATCATCTTACTTATCATTTCATTATCTGATCCGCTTCATCACCTTCATTATCATCTTCAACCAAGTTGTAGTAAGCTTAACTGAAGCTAGTCACAAAAGAAAAATGGAGGAAACAAAACACAACATCAGTTTGTAGCCTAAATATATTGCCCGTCAATTTAAGTTGGAAGGGTATACGATTACTCCATGTCAAAAATGCAGAATTTATTTTATAGTTTTTTAAAAAGTTTTTTTTTTTTGAAGAGTGACATAATTTCTTCTTCACTATTCTTTCCCTTCTTCCTACCTTTACTAATATAACTTTTATTATTTTTTATATTCTTCCTATTGCTTCCTTTTACTACTTTGATCTATGAAGCAATTTTAGCTCTGTTTTTAAAACTTTGTTTTCTCTATTTAAATTTCCTATTTTTTTATTTTTTTAACTACTTTTCTTATCTTTTCAGTCTTTCATTTTATCAGTTGTGTAGGATAATTATATCCGACAAAACTTATATAACGATGTTATAATATGAAGATGATATACACCCCTTTCCGTGCTTGGGGATTATCCACTTTATTTTATTTAGGATAAGTACATTATAATAATTTTACAAGAATTATATCGTGTTGTTCGTTTGATACCGTTGGCCTGAAAGAGTTTCTAACGAAACTGTTTCTTGGATCTGTAAAGAAAGAGAATATCGGAAAATAAAGCGTTTTATTTTATACAAAAAAAATTATTATTTTTTGCAAAAAAGTTCAGTGGGAAATCTAATTCTTTGAATATTTGTCATAATTTTTGTTGGTCTTGTAACGTATTCGAGTTGAATCATCATTCATTTTCATTATCGAAAGCAAACAGCAAAAGGAATATGCCTCTCTCCCCAAGAGCTACCACTAGTGACAGTGGTGTGGTCAAAGCTTCCTCAGGAGCAGCAGCAACAACAACCATTGCAAAAGTTGAAGTGATGGAATTACCAGCCAGAATTGGGCCTGGAGTAAACATCAAGCTGAATAATTTTAATCCAGGGGATCGCATTCGTAACGGAGGTGGTGGAGACTCTTGTGTGAAACTCCCACTTGAATGTTTGTCAAAAGCTGAGGTAAACGAAGAAATGAAGGAGTCCACTCTGCCATATCATCATTTGGGTTACCAATATGAGGAGACTAAGCTAAATGACGAGGAGGAAGAAGAACTTGAAGAGTTTGACCCAGATACGATGACCAACATTTTGAAACCAGATAAAGCTCGTTTCAATATATGGAAGGGTATCAACTATGATCTCCACTTGCTGGGTGACTTCAAATCAGACTTTGAGCGAAGGGTTAAGTCATTCCAAAGACCTGAGAAGCAGTCTGTTCAAATGGACCCATTTTGTAGGGATGAAAGTGGCTTAAAGGATGAACCGTGTATGGGAGAAGCGTTTCTCGTGTGGAAAAGCAAATCCGAGCAGTGGGAGCGTTCTTTCCAAAATAGTCAGCATGATATTACTGCTAGCGCCCTCATTCCCTCGGAGGAGGAAGAAAAGAATCAAAGTGATACTGATTCCATTCCCGATCCCGAAATGATGGAATACATCCAAAGTCAAAAAGAAAAGGTCAAACAAGGACTGAGTCCATCTGGAGAAAACCTGTATTTTGATGAAGAATTCGGGGTGGTTCGCAACTTACATAGGGAGTCGCACAGTTTGACAAATTATGGAATGATGCCTGATGACACTTGGATTGGCAAGGCGCATATTTTCTATCCCGAAATGACTGAAGAGGAAAAGAAAAGTGAGTAAATGTTATAATATTTGTAATAATACTACTATTTATCATTTATTACATTATCTGCTCAAACAAAGTATATGCACAAAATATGATCGGTCGACAAAATTAAAAAGAGTTTGTTTTTCATTTTGGCTGTATACATAGTACTAAAGGCTGCCGTGAAGCGAGACGAAGGCAAATCCAGCAATAAGAACTCTCCCAGGGTGTGCGTTTGAACTTCAAAAAATAATCAAAATAACCACGAAAAAAATTGATCATCTCATGCAATAGTAATAGTAATAATTCTTGTAATGAGAATCATCATACACAATCGCCTTTCAAAACTAATAATTCCAAGCTTAACATCTTCATGTGTGAGCCTTTTAATAAATAAAAGCGGAAGTACCAATGTTAGATAGTTGGTTTGTTTGGGGGTAGTTATTTAGTACCTTAATGCAATTCACAGGAGACTTAAGCCCGCCGCCTCCACCACTACTCATGGATGATTCATGACTGTTTTTATTTCTGGCAATGAACGCGTAAAAGTCAAAAGAAAAAAAAATTGGTATGTACCATGTATCTTATTTCATTCATTACATAAAAGTACACAGGCAAACGGGTGATATTATGCGGATGCAGAAAATGACTCATTTTTTTCTGAAAAAGTCTTCAGAGGAACGGAGACAACATCATTTTTAGTACTTTATTATTTTATCAGACCAGAAAAAGGGACAGACATCAGAGAAAGACACAGACACAACTAATTATATAATTATTATTAACCTTTTCTTCATTCACTCCTCTTCTCCTGCAGCTTTTTATACATTTTCCATTTGTACATAAATGCATGTTCACACACTCAAAAAAAATAAAACAAAAACAGAAATAGGACCGGTACTATATGCGACCTTTTTTTTACAGTCATGCTGATTTTTTTACTTTTCTTGAAGAAAAACAAAACAAAAACATTACGATTTACACACATCCTTCACTTGTGTCCAGCCTAAATTGGTCCTTCAAAACTTGCCCAAAAAAAGGTACATAAAAAGGGTGATGCCTTTGCTTGCACTTTTTATGAATGACATACCCATGACGCATTGGTAATTCCTTCAAAAATGTAAGAAACATACATACATGCATAATATGTACATGCATATATCATCATCCGCAAAGCCGAAAAAGCAGTGAGTTTGTCTTTTTTGTCCTAACTCCTTCTCAAACCAATTCATTTTACACATGAATATTCATTTTTCCATTTCTTTTTCTTTCCTCCCAGTCTCCATACACATCCTTTTCCCTTACACATACATACATGCTTCTCAAACACATAATTTTTTACACATTATTTGTACTTCCCATGTTACATGTATACCCCCAAAAAAATCAAACCGAAACACAGAGATTTCGGAACTTGGTGTTTACTGTAAATCAAGTCATGTAGTCAGTTTCTTTTGAACCTTCTTGGAAACCGGATCCACACTGGTTTACACGGTTGTGTTTGAAGAGTTGTAATAAGTTGGTTGAGTTCTGAGCAAAGCTGTTCGAGAACGACACATACATACACACTACGTCATTTTGGTAGCATGTAGCAAGCAAGTGAAATAGTTTTTTTTTTTGCAATCCGGAATTCCTTGTTTCAAAAACGTTGTTTGTGCTATTTACTTGACTATGAGCTCTTGTTGTGGAATTCATGTATTTTTGTGCTGAGATTTTTTCTACTTCTCTGCTGTCACACAGCTCTTCAACCTGTCATCAGCACTTTTCTCAGGAATTTCATTGAAAAATAAATCTTTCTAGTTTCCCATTCTTTATTTAATTCTTTCAGAGAAAAAAAAAGAAAGACAGGAAAAGGAAAAGACAAAAAAGTTGATAATACAACTTTTTTCTAATGAACAACGGTGTTAATTATCCTTGTCACCTTTTTAAAAATCTTAATTAAAGAACAAAAAAATATAAATAAAAGTTGGAAATAAGTCTCTAAATTAAATTTGTGCGACTTGCTCCGAAAATTATGTTGACTTGCGTCTAACTTTCGACTCAAAGTATGTTTTTTTTTGTGATTTGATTTTAAATTATTATTGTAAAACAGTAAAAACCGTGAAAATTTTTATGAAAACAGACAGTGACAAATTTGAGAGTAAGACCATTTTGAAATGAGACGTGAGTTTTGCATGGTATCCTGTCTTAGCATCTCTCTCTCTCTCAGCCAGTCTCCATTTTCCACCAAGAAACAACTGCCTCCCTCAATTGCTCATCTTATATATATTTATTTCTTGGAGAATTTTCCACAGTTTTGAAATCGTGTAAACCTAATAAATTTGTGTCAATTAGCTACTTCTCTCTCTCTCTCTCTGACTAAAAGGGCGTTGAGGTAGCAGCTGACTGTTTGTGTAATAGTGTAACTTTTGGCTTGTTGAATGGCAGCAGCAGGTGGTCCTTTTACTTTGCATCATTTCATCAAGCCAATCTCTACAAATCTACTTACTTCATAATAATAATAATAATAAACTTAAAAAATATCTTTATTTTACCGCCAATGCTCCATCGGAATCGTAATTTACTTGTTTGACTTTTTTTGCTGAAAATTTTCTCCGTGAAAAGTGGCGAGGTGGAAATTTGATATTTTGTACTGATACTGCAGCGTACAATTGTAAAAAAATATATTCTCGATTATTCCTCCGAAATGTTATACACCGCAACGCATCATCATCTCAAGATTATATAGTTGTTCTCACCAAAAATCTCTCCAAGTTACACACACACACACACAGACAAAGAAGAAGCTTGTGTAAGTGATACCCTTGCTCCACCAATTTATTTTTTTCTCGGATCTTTTGAAGATATCATCGTGATCGTCATCACCACATCATATCATCTCTCTCTGGGAAAAGCGTTTTTAAGGTACTTGCTATGTATAATATTTTGTATACTAATATTATTATATTAAATACATTTTACATTATGTCATATTTCTTTTTATAATGAAGATGTAGATGTTGAGATATGTATAATGGTATCGATACAGTCGACTAGTCTTGTCACGTTGTCATCTGCTCCTTTCTTACATTTCATCTCTCATCTTTTAAATCCAGCCAAAGCCATATATTGTACACACCAAACCAAACGAGAGAAAAAAACCCAAGCCCGTTTTTATAAAGAAAACTAATACAACAAACTTGCATATATATATATTGCTCTTCTTTCTTGCTTGACCAGCCTCTGATCATAAATCAAAGGAGAAAATGAGCTAAAATATCTATCATAACAATCATGTTCATACTGTATAGCGAGACATGCTTACACACTTAAACATACCAATAGTATATTTATTTTACATGTTGCTTTCCTCTTCACAATCATGTTTCCAATCCCATGTATCCCATTTTTTTCGCTTGAAAATACATGTATAAAGTCATCATTTCTCAAAAAAATAAATATATTACCCATTTTTATGCAGCTGCCTCCTAATTTTTTTCTCGTATTTTTTCCCTGGCCACTCAAAACAAATCAAAACAGCACGACATTCAACATTAACATTTTTAAAACTTAAATGTAATATGAAATGAACAACTACTAGTGACAGGAAAATATGGAGTATTTCTCTAATCTTGATTTGTAATGTAT
This sequence comes from Zhuqinia jingwanae, assembly GCA_027744095.1. NCBI lineage: Eukaryota > Metazoa > Arthropoda > Collembola > Entomobryomorpha > Paronellidae > Zhuqinia > Zhuqinia jingwanae. The sequence goes on along the minus strand of JAHZNC010006990.1, from coordinate 814 downwards.
TTTTATGAATTTTTGCTCTTTTACTTTTAGCTGCACAAAAAGAGGGAACCCTGCAGGGATCATCAGAAAAGGACTTTTAAGAATGAATACTATTGCTTGTACTTTTTCATGAATGACTCAGTTGTCAACACTTTCATGGACAAAATCAAAACAAAAACACAACAGGCAGAGAGATTCGTGTGAGAAAACTGACCGTAAGTAGATGCAGTTTGCCCCAAACTACTTTGCATCTTGCATCAACAAAAAAGGATAAGAACATGTAGTCAGTCCCTTTTTTTACACAAAATACTTTTCATGTGCCACTGGTGCCGACAGACAGATTGATGTTTTATCCATATACACCCAAAGAGTGAAAAAAGCGTGACTAGTGACCATCATCACCGGAAGCAGCTGAGTTTGACGGAGATTTCTATTTGTATTTAAAGTGAACTAATTAAATTACCTTCTAAAGTGTGCGCTGCGAGTGGGATGATAAAAGAATGAGTGTTGTTGGTGGATACAACAGTAGCACTAGTGTTGTCGGTAGTAGTAGCCAAGGCATAGCCATCTCCTCATCCTCTCCCACCACCACCTCCATCATGTCCCTAGGAATGCAGCCCCATCTTCATCATCATCATCATCTTCTTCATCATGGCCATAATCCTCATACACACTACGGGACAACAGCATCCACATCATCCCTCTCACCGACGACTACAACAACGATTCCACTGTTGAAACATTCACCCTCTTCAGCTGTCAGCTCAAGTATAATGAACAATGGAAGCAGTGTGATCAGTAGTAGTAGTAGTAGCAGTGGTGGTGGTGGCAACCT
>JAHZNC010006989.1:0-17794 GCA_027744095.1 Zhuqinia jingwanae | reverse complement strand
AAGACACGAGGTGAGCAGCTCCTGTAGAACACGCTGCCGTAGCGTCTCTTTTCTATTTTTTAGCTTGAAGCTTAGCTAAAATGCGGATCCCCAACCCCACCAGAGTACACACTCTCTCTATAAAACTTGATGTACACGCATATGCTCAAGTTGTCTGCTGATCAGCAAATATTGCTCTAGGAGCAAATATAATTATTATTTTATGCGTGAACGCTAAAACTGTAAATATTTAATTAGTGCTGAATAAATAAACTTCTTTTTTAATATAAACAAAATTCACCGCGAACCACTGATTACCGTGATCCTGAGATTGAACAAAACTGGCATCTTTTGAGAAAAGTTTGGCATGGGAGTTTCGACTACACGAAAAATTATGAAATAAATAGTTGGTGCTTTCGAAAACATCCTAAAAACAACACTGTCCACCACAGGAAAAATTAAGGATGTTCCTGATAAACTCTGATTATGAGATCATAAAAAGGGATTTCAAGAAGTTTTTTACACATCTCAATATAATGTTCAATACGAGCATTTCAGCGCAAGCAGTTTCTATTGGGTCAGTGGGATAGAATTCAAGTACATAGAGACTGCACGAATCATCTTCCCTAAAACACGAAGTGAAATTTTTTAATTGAAAAAGATAATGAATGAAATTTTTTGAAAGTAATGAAAGTTTAATTGGCAACTCACACGAGTACATTCCTGTCTGCTGTGGAATGGAAGTTCACATTACCGGAAATAATTCTCCAGTTTATTAAATAAGGTTTTATGTACTTCCCGAAATGGGTAGCACATTCATGGGCCCATGGTAAGTCGGGTTGTCGTGTGGTCCCACGACGATGCCAGGAATGCAGGATACTGTCGAAATATATGCCTCCTCCCCTTGTAATGACGGCAACTGACATATGGTCACAGTGTCTTGTGTGAGCCTTTAACTGGGACAACTTCAAAAAGTTATTATTTGTGTTATATTTACACACGTGTTTATATACAATTGGCAATATGAGCAAGTCATAATTCGGGACCCTTATACCTACGACAGTATAGTCATCATCATCAGGATTCAACAACTTTGCGCCCCCACCTCCAATGTAGATATGCAGCCAGTTTGGCAGCACCAAGCCGGTTTTTGCCATCTTGGTCAACATGAAGAATAATATAGTTACATATCTTTTTAAAATTGTACTTGTAAAATTGTACAAATAAGTACATGAAGTGCCTGGCTGTGACACCGTCAATTCCACGCATTATCATGTCTATCCTGAAGCCAAAAAAAGTGTACCCAAATTCGTCTAGGGTTCCCACTAAAAATGAAAAAATACCATTCAAATAAATTACTCATTTGTTCAACTTTGTGGTAAAATATTCAATAGCATATTGAAGACATATATATATATGTATTGCTATATTTTTAAAATGATATCAGACAATTTTTTAATTCAATTTATGCGTCTAAATAATAAGTATAGTTAAATAATGCATTTTAAATGAGATTACTTGATCATGAAAACAAATCAATTGGTTATCGTGAAACACATGTGGAATATAAGGCAAATTTCAACAAATTTTGATGTATAACAATATAACCATTCTCGATTTTCAGCCACTTTTCATGTAGCATAATACTGTATATGATAATCACAATACCCTATTTGCAATTTCAAAACGAATGTAACATAGGTACGCAATAAGTTTACTTGGTATTCTTGTTTTTTTGGGCTAATTGCAATAACACAATACCCTGTTTCTATTATATATGTACACACAGCATATGTACATATTGCAGTATATAGCTTTTCTAACCCTATGTCACCGAGGATAACGCCGTGACCCGGTGTCACACAAGGTGTTCAATAACAAAACTAAAATTCAGCAATTCCAATTTTTTTTTGTTTTTCTTGATGCTTCTTTTGGTATACCTCATGAAATGAAAATAATATAAAATAATAATATATATCTACTTATATACTTTTATATAACACAGTGACACCCTCTCAACTCAATTTTTTTTGTTTTTAAATAAATTAAACCGAAGATTAGCGTAATTTCAATAATAAGGATGATTCCTCCAAACAGTTGATTCCCTCATTTTTTGCTGTTCCTCTTTTAAGTTTGTCAGGACTCCAGCGTTGTTCCGGTTGAGGTAGGCATTAACAACCTGGCACTGCAAAATCCAATTGTATACATGAGTATAATAGAAGCCGTTTTTGTCCACCAAATCCCCCTCCTTGCCATATGCATTTCGCACTGAGTGTACGAAATCGGCCATTCCCCCAGCCCATACACTAACCCCTTTGCCAAAGCCATTACAGGTGCTGATTCCCCAGCCAGTAGAATGACTAATTGTATAATAATTTTACACATTAAGTATTTGTCAAAAAAAGTAATCTCACAAGTAACTTTTTCCAATAAACTCGTGTATATTTATGTTATGGATTATAATTACTGTTATTTACCGGTTAGAATTATATTTGGTTGAGTTGCCATGGTACAGCAGGAGTCTTTGGTAATTTGACTATATGGATGAAAATAAACTTTTCAGTGACTATTTTTTATGTAACTCACGCAGCGCTGCTTGTTTGGTTATGAATAATCTTTCTTTCACGCATCCCAATATATACAGAGCAACATTTTTAATTTGAGACACATTGTTGCTATTAATTATTTCCAAAAAATTTTCCTCGTTTGTGTCCTCACATTCTTCTTTGTATTGCAAAATATAAATTTGTCTCAAAGACTCGTGCTATTACATTTTCAAATTACAGAATGTGCATGGCTTGCCGACCTCAAGACAAAAGTCTCTTCCGTAAGCAAAGTGACCTTGATTAATTCTAGCTTACGCATATAAGCGTATAAGTGATTTATTTTTTGAGTGAAGTCAATACCACGAAGCATTCAACTCAGGCACAAGCTGTTTATAACACTATAATTTAGCAATTCCAAATGGGTTTCTAGTTCTAGAGAAAATTTTTTTCAAAAGCAATAATAGTCAGAAACTGACATTTACGTACGACCATGAAGCTATTAATTTGCTTAAATATTCATGACTACTGAAATTAAATTTAACTTTTATAAACCTTACCAGTTATTTGAGGGACTGCTTCCATTGTTGAGGGGTAGATCTACTGCCTTGTTGATTGGTTCTTAATTTTTTAATCTGAAGACCAATTATATTGAGCACAATTACCCGCAAAAGAATAATTTGACAACACTTTACATATTACGCTGTGATTTTTCAGGGTGATATTAATTTTCTTTCAGTTTCTGCGTAAGCCCACACGATTTCGATCATTGAATACTTAACCACGTTCACTGACGAATTTTTTTTTAAATAATATGTTTACTGTTATGATGTTATGTCAATTTGTAACCTTTATGAGTATTATGAGGTGATTTGTAATTGAGTAATTTTTTTCTTGAGTCTAACACTACTGTTTTAATTATTTAATACTCAACCACGTTCACTGACCAGAAAGGTTAGTATACCACGTACAATACTTTAAAATAACGAATTTGACCTCACTTTTACTGTTGTTTTGTCACTGTAAATTTTTTCAAACAGTGGCTAAAAACCAATGATTTTTTTTATCATGGTCGAGTTCAGAAACGAGTTCACTGTACATATTTGCGCGATGGCTATATTCAATCATTTGAAAAGACGAATTTAGTAACTCGTTATAATATTATAAGGTGCTTGATCACTGCAAATATTTTTTTAATTGAAACTAAAATACCCTGATGAATACGTAAGGATGTTTGATCACATATTAAACAAACGAGCTCGATCACTTATCACAGAAGCAGATGATGAACTTTACCACAGTGAAAACAAAACAGCAAAATGCAATGCAAACAAAAATGCATAAAGAAAGGGAGATATATTTCCTTGTGTATAAACATATACACTCCTGCGCGCTATATGCGTAGGTGAGTAACATTGTTACAATCTCTGAAAACATATTTCAAAATATCACGCGTTGTACTACTCTTGTATATTTTTGTCTTGTATTAAAACACATATTGACATAGAATCACTTACGAAAATGCGCAGTACAATGAAATTAATGTAATGTGCAGACTTAAAACTTGCAGAAACAGAAAATTAAGTTCTCACAGGATATCTGACGCAAACACAAAATTAATAAAAATTCATCGCGCTAAACAATTCTCGTTGGAGACAGCAAAATATGGGCGACTTAATCATGCATATTTTCTCTTACTTGTACTTTAACCAGTTCAAAGTACAAGCATTTAAAACATTTTAATGGGCTCTCGAACGATAACTTTATTGATACATCACCAGAAAGTAAGCCAAATAATTGTCAAGTAAGTTAGATGGGTAATTTCGCGTTGAGAAAAGTCAAATATAGAACACGTATATGAAGGGATTTCGCTCTCTCAGCATAGCAAAACAAACGGAAGTGTTTTTAATCCTCTCTTGTCATAATGTACCGGTATCCAGCATAGATAGATAGGATACTTTTTTCCTCATACAATTATCCATTATAAGCAAATTCACTCAAATATACACATCCCTGCAAGCAAGGGAATAGATTATAGTTAGTATACTTTGTCTTTGTCTTTATATATATCTTGTCAACATAATATGTTTTGGAGATTCATTGTGCTATTGAGCAACAGAAAAGAAGGTAGCGTCCACCCACTCACCCACTCTCATTTCATGGTAAAAGAAGGGTCTTTTTCCATTCTTGCACATAACCTTGGCTTCTTTGTGGCAGTTGTTATTGTTCAAGTGTAGGCAACTATACTCCACGATTTCCCAAGGGAAGCCTCATTCACATTTCAACTCTCTCCTGGCAACTATCTAGTGGCAGTATCAATAAATGGTTAGATTATTACTCAGTTTCACCACCATTCACAGCGCATACGCATCAAGATTCAATCCATCAACAGAAAGACGAAGACAGAAAATCAAGGTAAGTAAAAACAGAATATTGTATTCAGCAGTTCATTAAATTATATTTTCGTTAACCACAATTTTTTTAAACGAAGAATATACTGTTGTGTGTGCATAAATTAGTCATTATTCAAAAGAAACGATAAGTGATAGTGAACAAGAAAAATGAGTTAATTATCAAGGAAAATTATGTGATAACTTTTTGAAGAAATAAAACAAGTGAAATCAAATAATTATATAAATGGATCACGAATCCCAGTTTTCTAAAGAAAAACTGTTCCAAATGTTACAAATTCTGTTCATAATGTTGAAATTTTTCCTATTAATTCAAGATAAAATTTAAAAATTATTAAATCAAATTTAACCAGAATCACGAACGAAGAATATTACAGGTGTGTTTACACTTCCAATAGTGTATAAAATGTTAAAATGAATTAAAACTAATATGAAATTATGGATATTTTTTTGCTCAATCTATCCAATACATGATGGCTGTGCCCGAAATAAAAGCTAACTTTCAAAAGGAGGTAGAAGATATGATGACGAGTATCATTGCGGTAGATTTCATCATTGTGGGTGAAAAATTCTTTCCTCTTTCAACGCAAGTCTTGATAATGTAATGTTAAAATGACCAATTATTGGAGAAGGCCACAAAGTATTAAGTCCAGAAGGATAGGCAATGCCTTTTTGACAGCATTGAAAGATCATCTAGCTCAAGGGCATAGTTTACCCTTCCGTGTGCATGGAAACCAGCGCTCTACAATTATTGAGCATCTTCGTCAGACTAATTCCCTACTATCAAAACGGGAGCAGAGTGCTCAAATCAACAGCCCGGAGATAATCACGCGGTAATGCTCACATAAATTACCTATCAAAAATAAGTAAAATCTAATCATGTCGAGCTAAATTTCATGGAGTTGTATCTTCTAATGATCAATTGGTTCCAATAATCAACACAAATAGTCCACGTGTCACCCTTACGCGTCTGTTACCAGAAGACCTCGTTAAATTCCAGTCACCCCCAATGCCGGTGTTGGAACCTGTCGCGGATTTGCATCAACATGCAAAGAGCTCTGAGTACTGCCGACGGCAGTTTGGCCGAAAATGTTCCCAGTCTGGAAATTCCCTGTTTGAGCCCTCAGCAGTAACGAAAAGGCGGTAACCGTCCGTTAATAATAAATTTTTTAAACAAAATTAGTCTCTTATTACTTTGAATCCCTCAAACCCATTTTCATTGATATGCGCAGCCCAATTCAAAAATGTATCAAGAATATATATGCACACTTTTTATATATACTTTTTAGCGTTTAAATGAGATGGTCCGGATGACGAGGTAATATGCATCCTGCCTGTCAACGAATTTTATTATTGCACTTGAAAGTGGCAGTCAATTTCGAACTACTTTCAAATTAATGTTGCGTTTTTCAGTAGTACACGCATGTTGGCAGTCTGCTTGTTGGTTACCGTTGATGTTGACTTGATATATGCGTAGTAATAGCAGTCACTGGGTGAGGAACATCAACAATTTGAAAACCTTGTTACTACTCCGTTTTAAAACAGACAGTGTTGGTGGACATGTAGTTACGATACTTAACGTTGCTGTTATTGTGTTGGCTTTGTAGATTTTTTCAAGAACATAACATGTCACTAATTATCAGACCGTCAACATGTATCTGCTGATAACTCATCATTTTCTTATAATTTTACCTTAAGTACCCATTACTATTGTTATAGTTATTTGGTATTCTGATGACACGGAGAGCAGTCATCGATTTCATGTACACCCTATGTCCCTATCTTGCATAATAAATGCCGGCATTTGTGAATGTGAAATGGGTTTGTTGATTCGTTGAATTTTTTTTAAAAATTTTAAATCATACTATTGCATTTAAGTTTAAGTCATAAGTTTTTTAAAAAATCTTTAAAAATCTAATATAGCAAGTCTGAAAATTGAAGGACAATTTTAGTCATGGTACTATATCAACATCGTGGACAATAATAATAATTTATATTATTTTCGTTTGTACAAAATATTATAACCCTTATTCCATGCTATTTCTTATATTGTTGGTATTCTTGATGATGAAGGCAGATTAAAACCTTCGAAAGCTCGAAAGAAACTTTACTTTACCGCTATCATAATGACATCCACTGTTACAGTGAACTCTCCTTATGATAATCGTCATCGTTTTATTATATATCATTTTTCTCTTGACCACCAGGCGAGGAGTCATATTTATTTTATGAAAGGTTGATTTATTAATTGTCGTTTTTTTCTCTTTGTTTGAGTCGCACTGAGATGTCCGAGGGGAATGGAATCCACCAGGCAAGTGGATTGCCCTTACGGAACATGATCTTTTATCAGGATCAACATAATCATGACCAACAAAATCTTCTTCAGGATATGACCAACAAAATCATCTTAATGAAAACATAAAGATCAACGTCATCATCATCAATGAAAGCTTCAGTTCGATTATTATTAACAGCGAATTTTGTCGGCGAGAAGTCCAGTTTTCTTCGAATGTTTCAAAGCGACATGAAGGAAGCCAATTCTGGGCTAGTTCATGTAAAGGAATTATCATCCAAGCCGCTACAGGTTCTGCTTCACTTTTTGTACACAGGAGTACTTCAAGACAACTGGTCATCCCCTGGAATTGCTGAGCAACTGTTATTAGCAGCACGCAAGCATTAACAAGATGATCTAGTTGAGTTTATAAATCAGGTGGCAGGAATGATTTGTGCAGAGGACAATGTTGGAAAGTTAATGAATTTGGCTAAAAAGCTGGACATGAAAAAGGCGGAGCAAGATTTGTTCTCTTTTATTCAGCGCCATGCTACTCATTCTAACAAGTTGGAACGTATGATGATGAATGTCATTATCTCTGATTGGTACATGGTGCCCCTTGCCAAAGATGATGATGATGATTTTGTAAACCAGGAGTAAAATTTGTCAAAAAGTCAAGTTAAAAGTCAACAATAAATTCGGAACAAGTTTCAACTACCAACGTAAATGTTGAGCAATGATGAGGCTATTATTTTATAATTAATGTAATAATGTCATAATAATTTTTTTTAATAAATAATAAATTAAGCATGTTCTTGAGTCGGATTTCAAACAATAAATATTAATGCTTAATAGCATGGCCTGATTTTTATGAATGCGTTTTTATGTTATTCTTACTGATCACAATACCAGATATACAGTACACGCGTATTATTGGACGCATGTAAAAATTCCCATACCTAGTTGAGTAAATTTACAAATCCCCATGGCAACTACGCAGCGGATTATCCTACTCGAGTGAGTTTGAATTTGGATTTGTGAATTTACTCAAGCCTCAAAAATACAAGCCACCATATAATGCGTGCTAAAAAAGAGGAAGATGGATCCATCTTCCTCTTTTTTAGCACGCATTATATGGTGGCTTGTATGCTCATTGCCATTGTCCAACTTTAGCAATCTTAAATAACTAGAAACTGTGATATCTCAACTTCATCTCCCTCCCTATTTCCAGTAGTACATGAAAAAAGGAAGTTTACAACTAACCGGGAAGTCGTGATTAACTAAAATAGCGATTAACCTTTCCGGGAATTCAGCAAATTCCAACAAAGTTTCCACGACTTGCTCATCAGCACAAATTCACGTTTCATCTTTTGGGACATGGAACAAAAATCACAAAAAGATATTCGAGGTTCCTTGTTGGAGATTCCAGGACACTTATTTGACTAAAATAAATCACTTAAAACTTTCAGAGTGTATACGTTTAAATTATATTCCAACAGAATGCTCAAAATACTCGATTCAGTACTTTCTACTTCGAATCCACAAAAGATATCATTCGTTCTGGAGGGGGATGATCTGGAAAGAATCGAATTTCCCTGTATGAAACAGCAAGATGCTGGAATTTGGTGACTTATTTGTAAGAGTCAACTGGCAAACATTTAAAGAAAGCCAGTACGGAGGGTTTCGTTTTTTGGGATGCGTTTCGAAGGGAAAATGTGTGAAAACTGGATATTTTGTTCAAAGGCTTTCGCGAAGAGGATACTAACGATTAAGTAGATTTGTACAATCTTACAACCAGAATCGACATGATGATGATATGATATCCAAATCTGATCTCCATTTTGAAGACAAAACCAAGATGCTGTAAATCTGCAAAAGGTTGGTCAGGTTTTCGGCTCATGCAGGAACTAAGATTTGAGCGGTGCGTTGATGTGAATGATTCAGATTTTTTTGGGGAGTATTCTCAAAATCCCGTCTTTTTTATTTTAAGCATGTAGAATATGATATCTCTTAATTTATTACTTTACAAGAAGCCTGTGGCAGATGATTACTCATCTGCAAATTCTGCAAGCATTATAATTTGGCGTTGTATACTGGCCATAACTATTTCTATATCCATTTATGACTGTTGATGGACATAGATAACTTTCCTGCTTTTCCGACGTTAGAAAACGTTCAAAAAATCCAGCCAACAATTCTCATAAAATTTATATTATTAAACCAAAATATTTAATATGTAATTAGTAATTACATTAGGATGTTGTTCATTGATGTTTCATTAAATTATTCCTAAAACCAAAAAACCTTTTTTGCACATTTCAAAAGCCCATACAATGCTACTAACAACTATCAAGTACCCAAAAAGCATCATGATAACCACAAAATCTTCAATTTTAATTGGACTGTAATCATTTTCCATGCACGCTTCCCCTTCAAAACAAGCCAAGTTACCACCACCTCTACTTTTACTTGACGCAACATTATGCAGTGAGTACATATAAAAGTTACTACCACTCGTGGCATTAAACATCTGTTCACCAGCCTCTTTCAAAGATCTTGTTTGGAGCGTAACTTCTCTAGCCCTTTTAAGCATTCCTGTCAACCCGTTCTCTTCCATTCTGGCAACAAAATCCTGAAAGTTGTCGAATATCCAGGATCTTTCTAACAGAAACCAAAATGATCTATCTGGTCGGAATAATGCCTGACTCAAAGATTCTCGGTACTTTCTTCGACCAATCACACTGACGATCGATTTTATGAATCTAAGATCCTGCCCATTATACCAACTTCCAGCGTTGCTGTTGCTATAAACCATCCCAATGCGTCCACTTGTGTCGCAGTAATGGATTTGTGGCGAAAAGTATGGGAAATTGGTGCATAATACAGGCTCAAATTTTGATATGTTCTGAGTACTTTCAGTGATTGAACGGGTGTAATCTATTTGCAATGTTCTCGATCTTTCAACTATTCCACTTTTAAAATTAGCCGGGAACGTTGGTAAACGGATACCAGCTCTAACATCGGTTGTGTATTTTCTAATTTCGGAGGAAAACCCGTTTTCAAGGAATGATATTTCTACTCCATGCCCCTTGCTAAAGAGGTCGAACGTTGTTTCTGGAATATTTTGAGGTTCCGGAAATTCAACCAAGTTTGAAAACATGTCTGAGGTGAAATGATTTTGGAGTACTATAGCTGTATATAACCAAGCAAATATTATGGGAGCACTTGAATCTTTCCAGTTGGTGGCCATGTTTTTACCTTGTACTAACATTACCGAAGTTAACCAAAATACGACATGATTAAAATCATACCCGGTAGCGGTCATGGCTATCGAAACAAGGAAAAAGGATATTCCTAAACAAATCCATACTTCTTTGGGTAATGGAAATGCAATTGAGAGCACGTTGAGCTTGACTCCTCGGGTGGACTCATCTTGGCCCAAAAATACTACAAACCTGTTTAAGAAATTTGATATTAAATTTACATGTATGCATTTTTGTAAGTTAAAACAAACACTACAAATATATTACCTTAGTCCCGAAAAGGTTGAGCCAAGTGACAAAACATGGGCTGAATTTTGATAATGTTGATATATATTTCTACTCTTATCAAACTTCAATGAAACGTCAACCTGATCCATGCAATCGGTACAATTCCGATGTAACATGTACATCGACTTTAGGCAGTCTGTCACACTTTGAGTTTGACTTGTTTTTTTAACTGTTGCAGTTGTCTTGACACATTTCCCTTTTCGATATCCATTTTGGAGAGAATTAGGCCTCCCAAATGAGTCGATACTTGTGTGCATCGACTTCCAGTATACTTCGAGGGAGCTGTATGATATCGGTTGTTTCCGGTTGGGGACTAGTACGTGCGTCCTTGTCTCAATTGACCAAAAGAATCCACGACCACTAAATTTATTCTGCGGACGAAGTTTCTTACAGGGTATGCATCCAAGGTACGTTTTCTCTTGTCGATAGTTCACCAAAAGAAGTATCGATGCATGGTATGTTTGTGGCAATGTCGCGTATACATGGTCATACTGTTGCATTATCGGGTTATCTAAAAATATTATAATAAATTTGGGTGCCAATTTCCGGAGTGGAATGTATTTATACTTATGTTCTGAATCAGAAAAGAGGCAATTTGTCAAGTTGGCAATGCCGTTGGGAATTGTCCATTTTTCACTGGCCTCACAATTTCTATGAAAAATGCGAACCGTACAAACAGCCTGATGTTTCTGAGTTGAAAATACTTTCCAGTAAATGTATGACAAATCATTATGACGATTTGAGCTTTTTTGGTTTTGGTTAACTGACGTTCTGAAAAATGTTATCTCAACATTTGTAGCCACTTCTTCAATAAGTTGTTGTCCTGCAAAGTAACTATGGTCAACGGCGATATGGAGGGTACAGTCCTTGAAAATGTTAAAGACTTTAGTTGTGGTGGCGATTTCAAAACTGCTGGGGGATGCATTGGTTGGACGGATTAATGCTATCGCTAAAATAAGGGATTCAAAGTTGACTAGCCACAAACGAAACATGTTTCTTTTTTTTGTTTTATGATGACATTGACTTTTATTGTTACTGCGTGAAAAGTGAATGTGGCTCTTCGCGAATGTAACCTGAACGTAATATAAAATGTGAGTGGATATGCAATTACATAAATTGTTAAACTGAGGTATTCTTTTTTTTATAAAATTGTAGAAGCATGTTATGCATACATAGCACTTGATGTTAATGTGCCTCAAGTTTAAATGATAATACTTTAAGCTACAAGATCAAGTGCAGAAAAAAACATTTTAGTGTGTGTTGTCATCAACCTGAGAAACTTTTTATTTTATTAAATGACTCATTCAACAGAGCATTAGAGCAATTGAACTAGCATTTGAAAGAATGTATGTTTACATTAGAAAAGTCCAAAAAAAAAGCAGTTATTTCACGAAATGTACTTGAATTTTATTGCTCATAATATGTCACCGATGAAAGAATTAGTTAAGCTTTGCATTTTAAATGTATTTTGAAAAAAAGCAACCAAGTACCATGCAAATGGATATTATAATTTCTAACCAACAATATATTTGGGTAGATGGTCCTGATATAATATCAAAACCAAATAAACTACCATTATAAATACTTCAAAATAACTTATGTGTAAACCTTAAAAAGTTAAATTTTTGGCGAGTGGTTTCTTTCAACTGTTTTTTGTGTAGAGGAAAGCATTTCATGCAAATAAAATTGAAATTTGTATTTGCTTTTTGAAATATCAGAATTTTAAAACGTGAAATAAAACTGCTGAAATAATTTTTTATTATTAATTTCCTTCAACCGAATAATACAAATTAGTGTAAACAGGAAAATTAGGTTTATGTCTTATTCGTATCTGCTTAATTTTTATGTGATGCTGTATTATGCTGATTTGAGTATAAAATTGCTGTAGACACTTTCCATTTTTTTCGATACGTTTTTTTTGGAATTGGGATCCGCCATACAACCAAATCCCAATCAATGACATATTAAACAATGTTATATCATTAACGCAACAAGTTGGTATACTTAAGTGATTCTCAACAACATTCACTATAATGCTTTTAGTTTTTTACAATCCAATTTAACTTTAGTCTTTGACTTCACGCTAGAATATATTTATTTAGCACTTGGCCATGTAAAATGTACCTTAAATTTCGTATACCTACTACATGTATGCTTACAAGCTGGCCAAGTAAGTGTGGGCTAATGATAGAAGGCATTGAATATTATCCCATTTCAAACCTCTTTTTTAAGGTAATTTTTTCTACATAAAAAACAAACGCATTGCACAATACCGGCTTTAGCTTTATCCTTCCTTCTTTATTTTTTACCCTTCTTTCTTCTTTATTTCTGGAAAAGGCTTTTGTTAACGCCCACCTGTCAATCTTTCTCCCTTTTTATATTATTTATTTTAAAAAACATACGTAACTTTTTATTCTACTGTTAAGTAACTCGTATGTATATTTTTATGGGTTCTCATATTTTACCTTTGGTTAAGTCAAAAACTTTTTTTCGAATAAAGCTTCATATTAAAGCTCTAAGAGGACGGTCAAATAACTGCGAAGTATTGAATTTCGCAATAAATTTACATAAATTGTTTTTTTAATCGAAGCAAAGCTGCTGAGAAAAAAGAACACGAAAAAATAAGGTAGTTAGTTTCTTTCCGCTACTCAACGCAACTATACCAACGAGCTTTTTGATTTAAAAATGCTTTCCAAACGCGCAATTCAACATACCAAATGGCGCCTCTTCACCTTCCAGTTGTGTGGGGGCACGTTTCTCACTTGGGATAGGAAATCTGACAAGATATGTCGGCCAAATCCGTACCTCTTTTTCATGGCGTCAGTAAAATAATTATTTTTTAAAAAAATTTCTTATAAATTATACCACATTTAAATCTTTTTTAATATCTTTTAAACAGAGCGGCATCCTTTTCCGGAGGAATCTTGTTCGCATTTGCTCACGCCCTTCAAATCTATTTAAAGCTAAACCCCAATGACATTCCCGAAGAAGCAGGAAGTCCTCCAGATCCGGACGAGGAGCGCAATGAAATGTACGCATTTGCAACCATGGTAATTGGATGGGGTGAACTAGGAGTCGGAGTTACCTTATTCGGGATAAGTGTGATTGCCTTTCGGGAGAACGACAATATCATATGGCTGTACAACGCAATTTTTGCCTACAACCAAACAATACTGGATTTCATGGCGGAACGAAATATCCAGTTGGATCGAAATCACAAGAAAGCTCAAAGAACTGCGGAAGAACTGATTTTGGCAACAAGTGTCGGCTCAACTGCTGTCGCATTTCTGATGCTGCTCAGCTGTCTTCATCCGTTGGAACCTACTCACGTGATTCTGAAGGAATGGCTGGAAATTGAATGGGAATGGAGGCTGGTACTATTGCCTTGGCTCTTCTTGTTCAACTGCGCGATCCAAGGCTGTGCCATTATGATCCTTACTTTTGGACTGATGGTCGAATGCTACTGCTATCTGGTCATCCCAATTTTGGAGGATCTGAGAATTGAAAGGATACATCATAGACAGGGCTCTCGTTGCACTCTGGCCACAAGGTACTTTGGTAACTTGGAAGACATTGAAATTTGCAATTTGTATCGAACACAAAGGTATCTAAATGTGAGGGTTAATGAGGTCATGGGCACAGTTTGGATATCCTTCCATCAAGTTGGCTTGCTACTCGATTTGTCAATCATGCTCTTCTTTTTTGTCAAATTTCAAAATGTCATTTGGGAAGTGGGCCCTATTGCTTGCGCGGTTGTTGTTGGGGCTATTGCAGTGCCACTGGCCATTTGCTATTATCAGAGCAACTTTTTTGGGGAATTAGTTGACAGGTCTGATGAGTTTAAGATTAGGGGCATCAAGCGACTGCCTAGGAGAACAATGTATCGGAAATTTGCGTACAGCTGTCAAACTTATTTCGTGGAGGAAGCTTATCCGTTTTTTCATTATCATAGAAATACTTTTTTGGAATTTTGCGCTGCTGGACTTGACTACGCTATTAACCTTATGCTTTGGTAAAATATATTATGATAAACTTTAATTATTTTTAATATTGCTTTATTATTGCACTTGCGTTTGAATTAAAATAAAGAAAGTTTAATGTAGCCCTACATGTCATATCGTGCTGCTCCCTATCTACTTCTATAACATTTAAAATATTTGTCTTTTGCTTTAAACAAAATAATGATTTTGATAATAATGATAATAAAATATCAAAATATGTAATAAAACATATTTTTTACATCTATCATGACTCATGAAAGGGGGGAGGGGTGATTATTCAACCGCAAAATTGCGTAATAAAATTGCGATTTACATAGGACCACATAAAAAACTTTGGTTACTTTTACATAAATTAATAGTCGTAATAAAAAAATTAAACCTGTAACCCCATTTGATTAGAAAGAAGAAAATTAAATATTGAGTAAGATCATTGATTCCAAATTAAATTTTAAAGCATAAAATAAAATTTTGCGGGTACTCTAGTATATTATGTTGTATAACTTTTTTATGCCGACATGTGAAGGTTTTAATGTGTGGTTATGCATGTATGTACGTATATGTACATTGGACATGTACACTACCAAATGGCTTGACGGATAAATTTTAGTTTCGTTTGGAAATTGTCTACTGGCATAACACACGTTTGTAAGTTGTATAAATGAACCTTCGTCCTGAAGGAGACATGTTATTTACCATTTTTAATGACCTTTATTAATGCTGGTATACATCGATTTACTTACCTCTTTTTTATGTTGGATGTATTTCCTTAATTGGTTATATTATGATGGTATTTGATCTGCAGTAAAGATAGTAATAATTATAATTATTATAAATGTGTTTGAAATATACTAAATTTAAAAAAAACGAAAATAATTTTTGTATCGATTTTTTAAAGTACTGGAACTTGACCTTTCAAACAATTTTGAAACGCTATTTTCATTTTATCCCTGTGGCTTTTACAAACCGAACCAAACTGAATAAATAAATCGATCTAGTCCTGTGTATAACATTAGTAGCCCACTCTTTTTGGTTTGACGCAAGTCTATTTGTAGTAGCTGACGTAACAGAATTGGGATAAGATGAATATGTTAAAAATTAATCTTTGAACACCAAATAATATCCTGGAATTAAATGACTTGACATCTGTTTGATTTACTATCTTGTCTGGAAATTTGACGTTTTCCATAATAAACAAATTCAATAAAAGTACATTTATAACCTATTCAAACACAAAGCTGTTATAAACAACTGCTTTTTGCTACTGGTTAACACTTTAAATAAATCAATTTCAATTTCGAAAGCCTCTTTGAAATTCACACACAACCACATTCCTGTGTATTAGATGCAAAGTGTGTAACTTATTGCCATTGCGGTTTTGTTTGGTCAGACACTCACTTTTTAACCAGCAATAAAAATAAAATTTGTAGCCCAGGATGTGCGCATATTGCCATTGTAAAAATTTATAATTACAGGGCTGCAAATCAATGAGTAAAAAAAGATTTAAAAAAATCATAAATTATACACGAGTTTTAGACACGGATGTGCTGGAACTATAAAAGCAAGCGAAAATTTCACAGTCCGAAACCAGCACCCGTCCCAATTACAGCAGCTTCTTACTTTGGTTTATCAGTCGTCTTGTGGGTTTATATCATGAGGGTTTACCTAGTCTTGTCGTTTTTAACCGTTGCAACAATTGCTTCGGTAATGGCTCAGGGAGGCGGAGGGGAGGTAGACCACCACCAGGAGGGGGAGGCGGAGGAAGACCACCACCAGGAGGGGCAGGCGGAGGAAGACCACCACCAGGAGGTGGAGGCGGGGGCAGACCAAAACCTCCATGTAATAGGACTACTACTGCATCGTCATCTACTTTATCCACTACAGCGGCCACGACGGAAGCAACTACTTCTGGGACAACAGAGGCAACCACTGCTGCGACAACAGAAGGAACCACAGCGGCAACTACAGAAGCAACCACAGCGGCAACTACAGAAGCAACCACTGTGGCAACTACAGAGGCTACCACGGCTGCGACAACATAGGCAACTACTGCAAATACATAAGTCGGTCAAAATCTTCCCTTTTCTCGAAAGTTCATAAACACAACTTTGTTCGGAAATAATTTAAGTATAAAAAATTTCAACAACATTCTAAAACAATTAAATGTTTGTGTCGCATTAAAATTAACACACGAATCCCTTCTCAATAATCATCATGGTCTTAATGTACAAGCATTCATGAATCAAGACAAAAACTGTGCCACAAACAATGCATGATATTAAGAACATGAAAAATATCATATTTATATTTATCAGACTTTTAAAAAAATCCACATTTGCAAAAAATATGGTTGTAACTTTTTGTTGTTATTGTGATCTCTGTCTGATGATGATTGCACCAAATGAACTGAATTTTATCTCAGTTGAAATTTTTAACTATAAGCTGATTCCAAAATGTATGAAAAAAACAAACAAATTAACAATATGCATTTAAAACATTTTAAAATCATATAATCAATACTGAAAAATACCAGTGAATTTAATTATCAGATAAATTATATTGGGTTGTGGATTTTAATTTAATGCGGATTTTAATTTTTTATAACACGTTTTGTATAGCCGTATGTTACAAGGTGGGCAGATGGATAAACTCAAAACATGGATAAATTAGTTTTTCCATGTAAAATCCATGGATAATTGGCCATTTTCTTTCTACATGAAAATAACATGGATATATTAAATTCATGTAAAAATTGATTTTTAAAAGAAAGTACAACCCTAAATCATAATTAGTTCGTTACAATTATTCAAAAGTTCATTCTTATGTTTTTAGTTACCATATTTGTAACGAAACAGTCATTTAGACAACATTTTAAAAATGTAATTATTAAATTTTTTAATTTATCCATGTATA
Source organism: Zhuqinia jingwanae (assembly GCA_027744095.1). Taxonomy (NCBI): domain Eukaryota; kingdom Metazoa; phylum Arthropoda; class Collembola; order Entomobryomorpha; family Paronellidae; genus Zhuqinia; species Zhuqinia jingwanae. Next base: position 127 of record JAHZNC010006989.1, on the reverse strand, counting down.
AAATTGGAAAAACGTTTATCCAGGTAAAATGACCCACCCTGCGTATTTATGACTTTATCTATAAAAGCTAGGAATTTTTGGTTTTTTTAATGACGCATGTATCACACTACACTTCGCGTTTTGGAAC
>JAHZNC010006987.1:0-29022 GCA_027744095.1 Zhuqinia jingwanae | reverse complement strand
TTCTCTCTGCTGCTGATGTTGGAACAAAACTATATTTAAGCATACTAAAAAAATCATTTGTGTATAAATAGCTTTCTTCTTCTTTTCCCTTCTTCTTATATCTTCTTTCTCCTTTCTTTTCTTTATGCCAGTTGTTTTTTTACATAGTAGTCAACTAATATTGATAATAGTAATAATAGTAAATTGTTAATTTATGTCTCTTTCTTTCTCATCGGCTACTACTGTAGACTTTATAATTAACGTTACTTTTTTTTCTACAATGACGAATTATATACCTAAAAATACAATATACATTTAAATTTTTATTATTATTGTTGATTGTGAACCATACACAGTTGTTGAAACAAAAGTTGTAGTAGCTGTTGTGATGATGAAGCTGCTAATAATTATAATAATGTTTGATATATACTTTTTTTCATTGTGATTATTACTAAACCATTTCATAAGAAGAAAAAAAGACAATCTACGTTGTAAAAAAGACTGCTTTTTTGTATAATATATAAAAAAATTTATATAATAGGTAGGTAGATCATTTTTGTGTATACAAAGTATTTATTTTATTTTTAAAAAACTCAAAAAGACAATGTATTTTTTCTTCTTCTTCTTCTTCAGAGAATTCTTTTTTTTCTGTTTAATATTTTGATGTGAAGATACAAAAAAAATCATCAGGTTTATCATAATTTCTTTTTCATACATATATTTTTTTTGTCTTAGGATACGTAATAATGAATAGTAAATAGAGGCTATATAAATTTATATACTCAGTCACAAGAGAAATTTAATATAAATGACCAGCAGAAGACAAAAATAACTTTGACTTGAAAATTATCATTGCATATATGCATATATATATTTTTTTTTAAATATATATTGTAAAAAAATGAATTTCATTCCATTCCATATTTTTTGGGCTTCCTATCCTTCTTCTTTCGTATAAAATGTATAATAATGACTATATATTATAATAATAATGTATGCATGTCTTTTGTAAAACGTATTGGGAATATACATATATATTTAAATAAATAATTATAAATACGTAACTTTTCTTTTAAAAACAAACAAAGAACTTTTCGGTCGTTCCGTATACACAGTGCTAGTAAAATTGATATTTTCATATATTTAAAAAAAAAATGATTTTTTTCTTCTTCTTTGAACAAACGTTTATATATATTTATATATATGTACAGGAGGAAAGATCATCACAACCTTCTCTTTGGCATTTTTTTTCTCTTTCGTATAACCTCTTTTTTTAATTACTCTTTTTCGTTTTTAGTACCTGGCTAAAAAAAATTATCTCGTTAAACGACCCCTTCATCACCGGCATCATCATCATCATGAAGAGCGCCTTTTATGTTATTTTTTTAAATACCTGACACTCTTCCCATTCAATTGAATGCATTTTTATTTTTTGGTTATGTAAATTCGTAGATTGAAAAACAGAGACCATAAAAAAAGTATTTTTTTTTCTCACTTGGATGATGCAATGTGTGTGGGTGAATGCACTACAGACTTTTCATCATATCACGATGATGAGATGAGATGAGCCATGAAACCAAATGCCAAAAAAAAATGGCCAATAATAATAATAATAATAATAATGATAATGTATGTATATTTTATAGTGCTCTTTGTCAGTCAACCAGATATATACCTACTTTTAAAACACATTGACAAAACACTTGCATATTAAAAAAAACCATATCCTGAGAATAGAATGAGTGGTAGCGTAGAAAAAAAACTGCTAATTTTTTTTTCTTCTATTTTCCCTGGCGCAGGCGTGATAAAAAAAACAGAAGGTATTATAAATTTTTTGTCACCATACATAATTAAATATGTATAATTAATAATAATAAACGGAAATATGATGCAGACGAAGAGTGAGCTTTTTTTGTAGAGAAAGGGAAGCACCATTATTTATGAACAAAGAAATCTCGATTCAGTATACAACTTTTTTTTGTATGTTTTCTTTGGTTGATTATCTGTCCTTGTCCGACGATTTAGAAAAAAAAAATTCAGTGTAGTATTTTGGATTATTATTATTATATTAACTTATAATAGTTAAGATAAAGTAGATATATACTTATATATGGCTATGTAAATTCTTAATACTAAGCTTATCAAGTGGATATATTCCTGAAGAGATAATAATAAATAATGGCCTTTTATTTACTATGATGATGAGTAAAGCCAAATATTGACGACGCAAACTTATTATAAAATATTATGTTCCAAAAGTCTGATTTTGCATATTTTTTTGATAAAAAAAATGCTGCATTGATTTGCATTGCCATTTTTATATACATCTTCAGAAAATTTTTTGATTGGAAGAAGATTTTGGTACGTGTGTGTCAAATGTGGATCACGCACCGTGTGTATGTACATAATATAATTTATGTAGTAGTGTAATACTGAACAATAGCTTTTTTTATAATCCTCGTTCGGTAAAATGTTTATTTTTTTTCTTTGCACTAGAGTTTTTTTTTTAAACTTCACTTTTTAAATATTCTGAAGCTTCTCTGGGTGACATTATACATCCTGTCTTTCTGCCTCTGCATTATTATTGCAGTACGTTTTATAGCTTTCTTTTTTGCCAGAAAAGAAATCCTGATGATTTTGAATGTAATTATTTTTTTATGGCGTGTGTTTGTAGTTTTATTTATATAATATTTGTTATTATATAAAATGTGAAACGACCTATTGAAGAGCGAATTGGAAGGGGAGACCACAGCACTGAGCTGCGGAAGTGTCTCATATACCTACAGCCTGTAAGGGGAGCATAGTGAGCCCCACAGGGTTGATAGTAATACCAGTGGTATGTGTGGGTTGGTTGTGATTAGTAATCACCCCAAAAACATTCTTATGAGCCAGGTAAGGACTTGTCGCAGTATGCTCGAGAGTGGACAAGATGTGATGCGTCCGCGAGCTGCCTGATGACGCATGTGTGGCAGCTGCTGCCGTAGCTGTGGCAATGGGGATCGCATAAGGAGTGTATCGGATGGATGTCGGAGCCGCCGTATGGGTAGCGGCCGTGCCTATGGCTGGAATTAGAATGAACTCACCATAGCTCGCACCCCGCGTTGACGCCCTCGTCTTGGCTAAGTTTGCAGGCAACATTACCTCCTTTGGCTGCGCCTTCTTGCATTCCACCTACAAACCAATGAATAAATAAAATAAATAAATCCCAATTTTCGTCACGTTATCTCGAGTTAGCGGGTCAGCACAGAGAGACTACTACTCAAAACACCTTTAGAACTTTCTCTCATTTTGCTAGCAACTCAATTGTATATACAATGGTATCCAACACATAACTTATCGAAAAAGTAGATCAACTTGGCAGAAAAAAAAAGTAAAAGCGTTTGTTGAGAGAAAAACTTAGGGCGAATAAAAAATTATATAAACAGGTTTCTTACCATTTTGTTGTTTATTTCGTGGAAATGTATTTCACACACTTTATCCACGACATCTTCGTTTTGGAACGTAACGAATCCAAACCCTGTCAATCAACATAAAAGAGAAACAATAAAAACAACCGCCTCTCGTGTTTTATTTAATTCTTAACATTATACAGAGCCACACATTCTACATGTATTATGATGATATTTTGATTCAACACTTTGATTGATTGGTCATACCTGACATTCACGTATATATCTACTTGTTTGACACACTAGCAATGTCGGAAATATAAATAATAAAATACGCAGTCAACAAAACGGGTTCAAGTGTGGTGGTGGTAGGAAAAGTATCAACATAATATGTGCATATCTAGGTACGTATATTGTATATTGCAACCCATATCTATTTACGAATTCCATGCAATGTTTATTTATTTGAATGCCAAAGTCATTTTCTAAAAATCGTTCCATTTTTCAGAATTACAAATATTCCAATCATTTCACCGCAAGTGCACAGGAAATTTGTTTGAAAAAGAAAAGAAAAGTGGTTGGAAATGCCGCACGGAGCAAAGCTGACAATAAAAACTCCGAATTCTGATGGATGCATAATGCCATGATGTTGATGATGATGATGATCATCATCATCATTGCCATCATCACCGCAGCAGTCACAGGTTAAGCTAGAGAGCATATAAACCAATGATGAGGCTTAAATCTTGTACGACTTCATCATTGACGACAGTAAATACACACACGTTGTGAAATACACGCACGCCAGGCTCATAAAATGCTAATCCTTTCATCATCCTCATTTTTACTTTTTTTTCCTTCTCTCTCTCTCGTCAACGCAAACTACTATATATACCATATAGAATCTTTACACACACCAGAGAAGAGCATAACAAGTTCCGAGAGAGCTCTAGAGAGAGAGAGAGAGAAAAAAAAAATCAAACGCATTGTGTTCTCATGATTGAAAATTGTAAATTCTTTAAATGCATCCTCGTGCATCAGCGTCATAAGAGAAAAAAAAGGACAAATGGCACCTCACCAGAAAACGTAATAATAATTATGATCATTACTATCATCACACAGGAATAAGTGCGCCATTAGCATATTCTGTATTCTCTGTGCACCCTTCCACCTTCTTGTACACACACACTACTTCAAATACTAATACTACTACTAGTCAGTCACAGAGAATACTTATGAATATATGCATGTATTTTTTTAGTAGTAGTAAGAAGATACACACCACCACGTCGTCTTCGTCGTCTTCTTCTTCTCATTTTCAACCTTTATTTTTTCTGGTGTGTGGTTAGAATAGAAAATGGATCACATACTTTGAATTCAAACATTTTTCTTATTCATCTATTCTCTTATCTCTCTCTCTCTCTCTCTCTCTTGCACACTGTCTTTCAACTCAAGTCAGTTGTCGTTTTCACTTGCGCAGCTTCGCTTGCGTCAAACATACGACGACACGACACAAGAAAACAACAGAGAGCTTTATCGTCGTATCAAATTTAAGGAAGAGCACATGCATAAGTAGTTTTTAGTTCTAAAGGAAAAAAAATTTATACCGGCTGCAGCATAAAGAGAGAGAGAGAGAGAGAGAGAGACGATGAATATGTATTTTAAGTAAGCTGGTGGTATACTAGTATAATATATAATTTTTTTATAAGAGTTACATGAACAGACAACAGCGAAATATATAGAGAACTCAGAGAGAGAGAGAGAGAGAGAGACAGCAAGAGGAAAAAACGAAGGATTGGAATAGCGTGTAATGGCATTTTTACCCCGTATTATGAGTTCCACTTGATGAAACACCTCTTGTTCACAGACGTACAGAACATACTATTTTATTTTATTTTCAATATGATACAACGTATAGGAATATATAAAAACACAACAACGTTCGTTCAAAGGGAAGAAGAAGAAGCAAAAAAAACTTTGCAAGTAAAATATGCTTCTATTGGAAGAATACAATATTATTTAGAATATGTTAAAACAACAAAATAACAAGGTGATTTACAAAAGTAGCTCGGTAGTAATAGTAGTAGTAGTAGTTGTTGTAATAGGAGAAGAAGAAGTAGTAGTAGTAGTAGTAGTAGTAAGTACACTAGTTGTAGTAAATACGTTCGTATAAATTTTAACAAGAAAGATCAGGGAAAAAAAGCCTGCATAAATCACGCAACATATCATGGGCCATGCAGTTGTTGTTTCCTAGCAACGTAGCAAAGTAGCGAAAAGAAGAGTTACACCACCTTCCACGGCTTCATTTACAGGCTCATGTTACCCCGTAAGCATATTGCCTGAAATATTCCAGAAAATCTATTGGCTTACATTTTCCCAATAGTAATAACCTTCAATCAAAGGGAATAAAAAGAACATATATCAAGTGTACTAATGTCTTTTCACCGCAAATATATTTTTCTTTTCCTCGACAGACGACACCTGACCTCAAAATCTGTTTGCAGATTTTCATACTATTATAATATATACACGTTACATTCGGTGTTTTTTTTTCTTCTTTTTGCCTTTTCCTTTTGTCGCGTGTTTTTTTTTTCTTCTTTTTTTTCGCTACGTGAACATGAATAAAATTCTATAAAATGTGGATATACATGCCTATTTCAGGTATTATTATGAACTATTCGCGAAGCAGACTAGTTATTGAGATCGTTCTGGGTGTCTGTCCATCCGGCCGTGCGCGCGGTCTATAGTCTACAATACCGTTGAACCCAGTGGGAAAAAAATTAGTACAAATGCACCATAGGGTAAGTACTCGCGACACAAGCATTTTCATTCCCGAGGGTTAATACCCCTGGGGATGTGAGGTAATAAACATTTTTACACGCTGAATATGATATATGACAGTAGTTGACCTCCATCCCTCCACCTCCCCATGAGATTGTCGCAAATAGTTTTTCCAGTCTGCTTACAATTTAGCTAGATATTATTATGTTCTTGTTGTTGTGTGTGTACATCTCTCATGGAAAGGGTTTTGTGTATGGAAAAAAAGGAAAGGAAATCCTTCGGGAGAGTTGGTGACGAGCAAGGAAAGGTAGGGAATACAACAGTATGAAAAACAGCAAAACACACACCAGTGCATTGCATTTTGCTATTGCGTACGTACAATAGCCATTGAATAACTTTGCATGCACTTTGCTGGTGTGTGTGTGTTGCAAGTTGTAGTAGAAGTAGTAGTACGGGAGAGAAAAAAAACAGCAATGACGACAACAACACACAGCTGCGCTCAGCTTCAGCTTGTATAATATATATAAAAATATATATTTTTTCATATACACCTACCTACCTACCATGATATAATTATGCGAACCCTCTTTTTTTCGATTTTTTTTTCTGCTTTGCATAGGTATCCACAAAATTGCTGCTACTTTTCTCATTTACACAACCGGCGTGCTATATATATTTTTTTTTGCTTCTATTGGCTAACCTTTCCAGCTTTTTCAATGAACCTGACCTGACAATCATTCATTCAAGCTGTAGTAATATAAGTAGTAATCTATAATAAAAAAATATTGCATTTTTTTTGTACAAACGTATTGCATGTGAATGCATAAACATATTTATGCATACACTCAAACACACATGCAAATAAATGTAAACTTAAATTTCCAAAATGCCGCAAAGCGAAGGCCTGTGTTATTCAAAAAAAAATCCCTGTCTCTTGAATTTATGTTATTGCACCTACCAAAATGAAAATACATGGAAACTCATTGCATCCATTTTGTAACGTTATGTATATTATTGCGTGTATAAAATATTCATGATGGCAAAATAAGTAGTATCAAATGTCTTTGAAAACTAACTATACCACATTTAACAAACCATTGTAGTAGTAATAATAATAATAATAATAATAATGTCTCTGCACTATTGTCTACACTGCATACAAAGAGTAGTAGTTGTAGTGATAATAATAGATCATGTTGGAATGCACAAAACACAGTAATTCCCTCCAGTAACTTGTAGTGTAGTAGTAGTAGTAGTATTTGAACAATTACATACGTTTACTTCTCTGTTGCTGTTACTTCTGTTTAAGCTGCTGGTGTGTGGTGGAAAGATATAAGGAGAGAAAAAAACGAACCCCCAAAGAGGTCTTTTCTACATACATCAGATACTGAGCAAAGCGAGCGAAAGAGATAAGATAACATCACTATGTGAGTGTACTGAGGATATACTAATAAATATTAATTTACAGAGAGTCTTAAGGTAGAAGATGATGAAAATGACTTTAAAAACCTCATGACACTATACAACATGATGTAAATGCCGTTAGAGACAGTAGGAGCATCACCACCACAACCATCATCATCATCAAGAGAAGCAGCGCAAGACAATTTTTTTTAGGGAAGCACACACACTCACAAGTCATTTGATGTCAGTGTAAAGCATTTGCCAGATCTGTTAATAATATCGACATTAAACAAAATTCTTGTATGGATTTTTTTTTGAATGAATACCTTTTCTGAAGATATACATATTATTATACATCTCTCTCTTCTCGTATTATGATGTGGGAAAAATAGACAAGATCTTTATGCTATACGGTGAGGTATACACATAAGATTTTTTTTATGTGATGATAATATTTATAACCTTGTTGCATCCATTAAAAATCTTTACTAAGTAAACAGTCATCATCATACATACACCACACACAAGAAGAAAAATAAAATACTGTCTCTATCTCTCTCTCTCTCTTTACTTATTTGTTTCTTGTGAGCGACGACGACGACGACGACGACGAATGTTTCAGTCAATTGGACGAAACTTGGTGTATTATTATTATTATTTACATGTAATATATCTAACAAAATATTTTAAAAAGAACTCCAGAATCACATTACACTTCGAATTGCATTAGTACATGTGAATGAATGATACTTATTTGTACAAGATGAATATCTAATTTGTAAAATATTAATCTGTCTGTAGCTATAGTACAAGCAGTAGTACAAGCAGTAGCAGTAGTGCTAATGTTCAATGTGGAATATTATTTTTCTCTTTGTAAACCTTCATTCTATTACGCCAGATAAATGATTTTTTTAAATATATTTAAAATATATTATAAATCAATGAGTTTTTTTCTTCATGTACTCATCCATGCATGAATTATGAATACATACATGCATAGGTATGCACATGTGAATGTCTGAGAATATTGACGACATGGTCGTCAAGTTATCGGCACATTAAAAGTTGAGGTTTTGCATATTATTATCTTGTCCATTTTCTCAATCTTCCATTCACATCTTCTTCTTTTTCTCTTCATATTTATCCAAGTAACTTGCATCAAGTGAAGTTGGGTTTGGTGGTGGACAGTCGCATAAAAAACACACCTTCTCAAATGAAATTGCTGTTATATGGACGACCATGAGAACCAAGAGAATAACACTTGAAAAAGGTGCACGTACAAATATGTATGTGTAATTACATTATAATAGGTATATTAGGTACATATTAAGAAAGTACAAATGGATTTTGTTGTGCCAATATTGAATATTACTCATGTATGTATGTATATGTGGCTCCCTAGTCAATTTCATTTTTCAATATATATTTTTTTGGGTAATGCCAACTTTCTGCACGTCTGTGCTGAAATTCAATTTGAGAGAAGATTAGCAAGTCATAAATTAAGATTTCAAAGTACAATACATCATGTATGCAGGCATGCAAGCGTCTGCATGTAATGTAACATTTATGTCATTTTAAGCAAGATAGAGTGAGCGAGAGAGAGCTTTCTTTTCTGACGTGCATTTATTTTGTAGCTAATTTCCAATGAAAAATGAAACCATTTGATCTTCGTATTCATTCCTGGAACTCTATTGCCAGTGCAAAATTGAGATGGTGGTTTATGTGCCATTCAAAAAAAATCGATTGAAAGAAAAACTCAATTTGCTGTCATTTGATGGTGTATATATATCTATTTGAATGCCGACACACACATATGTATACAAACAAAGTATAGATACTTTATAAATAAGAAGAGAGACAAGGGTAGGAGCATGGTAACAAAACAGCAGGAGTATAGAGAGAGGCAAACTGAAAGTATTTACTATTTACACTGATCGTTCCTTAAACCGATTAATATCCTCTGGAGACTGGTGACAACAAATTAGAGACTGGTAGCTCCTTTACCTTCCTCCCTGTTGTAATTCAATACAACACTTTTCCACGAGGAGAGTGAGAGAGAGAGAGAGAGATATAGATGTACCGTTTTCCCCTTCCACTTCCAAAAAAAAAAATGTAAAAGAGCGAGAAGAGAGAATCTCATCATTCTCTTCTGGTGTGCGCGTCAGATGATAATGATGATTGTGCAATGGCTTGCTGTGATGCTCACTGTTGTGTCTAACTACCAACTACAACTACCTATTTTACTTCTCTTTTCATCGCAGAGAAAGAGAGCGAGAGAGATAATCCCAGTGTATTCACCGACAGAGAGTAAGTTTTTAGTCATTGTGACTTGCATAAGTTTGGAAAGAGTGAGAGATAGAGAGAGATAGCAGACAAAAAAATACTGACTAAGGAAAATGATTCCATTTCTGTGTACAATGCTGTTAAAAAGCGTGGCGCCTCTTTTATGATCAACGTTACGAAATCGGAGAATCGAGCTGCTTCTTCTCTCTCTTTTTTTTCGAAATCTACCTGAGTAGTGCAGAGAGCATATTATTATTATTATTAGTAGTAGTAGTAGTGATAGCGACAGTACCTCTGAGAGAATGGTGAAGATTTTCTGATATGTGATTGCGACCGAGTGTATGTGTGTGTATGCATATATTTTTTTTTTGGCTTGACCTCCATAATATGATTATTATGATTAGCATGCTTTAGAGAGCTTCGAACACAAAAGCAGTTAAGAAAAGCTGGAATGGCTTGGGATGTTACATCATAACAATATCCTGTACTCTCTCTCTCTCTCTCTCTTTCTGTCTAACTCTCCACCATTTCGTGCACACATTAAAATTACTACCATCACTGTACGAACATGCATGTTACAGAATTCAAATATTGCATTGAGTCACGAATATACAGGGGAAAAAAAAGTTCACAACCATCGCCGCCACACTCAGCATATTTTTTTTTGTACTCCTGTGACAGTGAATGGAATTCAGCAAATGATGAAAAAAATGGGAGTGCGAACCATGATTTGGTTTCCTCACCATTTTTTTTATTATTATTCTTCTTCTATCAGTCCCCCACCACCACTCTTCCATCTATTACCATTCCCCTTTTTGAATAAAATACAAGAGTTATATGCACAATTTTCCCAAGCTGTGTGTGGTTGTTGTTGGTGGTAGGCAACATCATCGACACGCTACTACCACTACTACATACTACTACCACCACCACCACTACTGCTGCTGCTCCTGCTGCCACTACTACTACTACTCCTACTGCCATTCCACACTGTTTTCTGCCTGCCTGCGTCGTTTCCCCCGAAATGTCATGCTGCTGCTGCTGCTGCTGCCTTTTCTAATATCCCAGGAGAGTTGTGGTAACCGTTTGTAATACTACCCATATCTTACAAGGATATACATTAGTCCTTATTGTATACAGACGGAAAACAACAGAGGTGGATTCAGGTGTTTGTACATGGGAATGTTCATTAGCATACCAGTGGCATTCTTTGACTTCCATTTTTTGCCAATTAACGAATGAAATCATTTTCTACAAATCGTTACGGCACAGTCACAGCAACCATCCTCTTGGAATACGTAAGCAAAGAAGCGCCTCTCTCTCTCTCCCTTTCTCTGTGTGCTTTTGTCTCTCACTCTCTCTCTCTCTTTCGGTAGTCGGCAGCGAACGCGAAGAGAGAAAAGAAATGACTACAAAAACACGACGTTTTTGTCTAGACTTTTGCGGGGTACTGTAATTACGCCTAGTATATATGTAGTTTACACTGCCAAAAGAAGTCGTTCTTCTGGCACAATTTTACAACTAAATGGTTTGCAACACATTTTATCCCTTCTCTCTCTATATATATATTAACTATTATACGACATATTGTAGTTATGCTCGATAGTAAAGTAGTAAAAATTTAAGGTCTTCCTTTCCTCTACTTCCAAACAACTCCAAGCAAGCACCAGCAGCAGCAGCAGTGGCAATAGCAGTAGTAGCAGGAGTAGTAGTAGTGGTACTAATAGCCGTGTGTCTCTTATGTCTCCGATGTTTTTGCACAAAATACACACACACACACATTTGTTGTTGTGGACGCGGATGAATCACTACGATTTCCGTTTTATTTTTTATTTTATCCATAGTAGCACGTTTTTTTCAGCTTACCATCATGCTGTTTTACTACTATATTGGGCATCATCATCACAACAACAGAAGACACACACACACACACACACAAACACTTACATGATTACCTAAATAGATTAAATGCATGCGAATAAAATCTGTTTGATTTTACGGACTAGTCATTTATCTTAAACTTTCGATTTCCATTATTTGTGTGCATTTAATACAAAAGTGGTACTTTTTTTTAAACCCTGCTCAAAACCAATGTGCACGTCACACATGTACATAATAATAATATGTTTTGTGCTCAAAATGTTTCTCTCTGCTAATTTCAATTTCCGTAACGACTAAACTAATAAAATGACTCAACCGATCGTTGTTATACACGTTGCCCCATAAAAATCGCAATCTCTTTTTTCCCGGGCATGTGTCCCTCTCCATATAGGTATATGTATGACGGCATAGATGATTATGATAGCTCTGGTGGTGGACAAACATCTCCTTATTTTTTTTAATACCATATACATACATATTGTGTACATATTATATGATAACATGTGTCATCATCATACCTTTCATCGTCTTTATTATTAATTGTGCGTGCGTTTCCTTTTTTACGACATAACTTCCTTTTTTTGCTGCAGTTTCAGAGTACCAATAAAAGGTCCCTCTTAAAAGGTCTTTTCGCACTTTTTCCTCTCTTTTTACTACCTTTCTTTTTTAGCCCATACATAAAGTTGTTTTTTATATCGTCATCGTCCGCCTGCATTATCCTATCATATCTCAAACAAGAAAGAAATCCGCTCATTGCTTTACTACTACCACTTCTACTGTACTATGTGGTAGTACATACACCACTCTTTTCTTCTTCACCACTTCTTATTTTTTGTGTGTCCCCATCATCGTCCCATGGATGCAAGTCGTTTTTATGTTTTATTCTTTGCGTCTTCCTCTTCTCTTGATCTTCTTTGCCAAACCAACCTCCTTCCTTCGTTATACCAGCATACACAGCAGAAGAAAGGAACCGAGAAAAAAAGTCTTACGGAAACTAACTTCATTTTTCCGCCTAATCTCTTAGAGAACATCATCATAGCCCAGCTCTCTCTCAGAAAAGAAGCTCACATTTTCAAGCATGTATATAAAAACGAATGAAGTGTTCAACCTTTCAAAACCGACAGTTTGCATTTGCAGTACTCCATCACCAACAACGCAAAAAAAAATTCGTCTCTGTCAAAGGTCAAAATAAACTTTCTATTTCGCTTTTATGACGGAGTCCTATACACATATAATGCGCTTACAATGTACATATAAGTATCTAATAAATGAGTTCAAGCATTCTAAAATTACCATTCTTCACGTCGGAGCCAAAACAGCAGCAGCAAAGAAGAAGAAGAAGCCAGAGAGAGAGAGAGTCGGATATAATATACCAAGAAAAAAAAGGCCGACTAGTCGAGCAGTATGTGTGTGTAAATACATGGAAGACTTTTGTGTGATGTGATGAGAACAAAAATACGGAGTACACATTCAACATATATCATATGTCATACTATAGTAGAAAAGCATCTTCCCATAATAATATTTAAGAACGCATGTAAATATGCACTTAATATTAAGTATCTATAGTTCTGAAACACATTTCATTTGGCAATAACCTCCGAGGAGGAAAAAGAGAAGAAAAAAAAGTCGGACGTTTAAGTAATGAGCTTTGTATGGATGTCAAAGTCAGATCTATCAAAGTAGCGGACTACTACCGAGAAAAAAGGCAAGTTGGTTCACTACCGAAACTGATTACCTAACCAAACCTGATAATGACAAATAATCAATATGAATATGGCCCAACGTTGTATTATTCCTCGTAAAAAATATAATAGAGTAAACGCAATTATCAATTTTGAGTCCAGTTCAAAAGACACAATCCCTTTTTTATACAGAAAAGAGATTGACCGCATAAATTTTTTTTAAAGAAGGCTCACCACACACATTATTCTGAATAAGAAAAAAAACTATATATGATTTGAGTGTTGTTGCAAGAGATATGGTTGGTACATATACATACGTGTAAACAGACCGACAAACAAAGGGACACACATGCAATCCACCTGACAAGTATCGCTAGCTATGCTTCTGCTTCTGACAATTGTGAATAATGACTGACTTTGTGTGTGCATTCGTAATTTTCATCATCATGGTATTATTGTGCAAACACAGAAAAAAAAGGTACTTTAACTGGCTGTCATAGATTTGATGCATCAATGTTTTTCTTTTTCGATCTTGTTGTTGTTACTACTTACCACCATCATCATTATTACTTGGTATAACAACGCACAAAACAATAGACTACTATATTCTTTCTGAGTGTGAGAGAGTGAGTATGTGTGTGTGTGTGTGTGTTGTGTATGTGTTTGTGAGTGAAGAGGAAGTCGGCTCCAACGGGCTCGCTCAAATTTGACTTGAGTTTGAAGTTTTGTGCGTGTAGAGAAAATTGTATAAAACTGACATGCATCAACTTGCTTGATAAACTGTTTGCACAAGCAAAATAGAAGGATGAGAAGTTGGAAGTATGATATGGTGCTGCTGCTGCTGCTGCTCTGCTGGCTTGTTTTGCTTGTGTTGTTTGTTAGCAGCAGGAGCGGGAGTGAGTAGGAAAAAATATAGAGAATGATGATGAAGAAAAAAGGGAGGAAAGGAACAGCGGAAAAAGAAAATGAGAAGAAGACTGTACTCCTCTTCTCGTCTCTCTTTTTTCTTCTGCTGATGGTCTTTCCACTCCGACTTGAGACTTTGTTCTCTTCTCTCTCAAGCTGCTGGCTCACTCACTCTCTCTCTCTTTCTTGTGTACATTTTTATTCACATGCTACTACTACAAAAAATTATTTACGTGTGTGTTTGTGTGTGTGAATATATCCGCTATACATACTACATCAAATACAAAATCGAAATGAGAAGATGTGAGTTTTTTAGATGATGCGAAAAAGAAGAGAAATGGGAACATTTTAGTTTTAGTGTATTGCTGGTAGACCACATACACATATCTTCTCTCTCTCTCTCTCTCTCTCTCTCTCTCTGTCTTCTTGTACGAGACTCCGTGCGTGACTCGGCATATAATGTATCGCTGCTCTCTCTCGCGCACTGTCTCGCTTTGCCTCTATGACTCTCCGTTACTCTCTCTCGCACCCTGTCTCGCTTTGCCTCCCGTTACTCTCTCTCTCTCTCTCTCTCTCTCTCTCTCTCTCTAATCTGTATTATCTTCACACATCTGTTTTTTCTTGCAACAAAATGTGATGCAATAATGATGCTTTTGGTTGTTGTCTAGTAAATAGTAATAATAATCATCATCTCGCTCTGCTTTTTACATATATGAGAGTATTATTATATTATGTACTACATATTACATAATATGTTGTTGAATATTATGTGTGTACTCTTTTTTTGTGTGCATGTGAGTGTGTGTGTGTGTGTGTGTGAGTAGTCAAGTGAGTGTCCCTCTGATTGCCAGCTCTATTCCTCACTCAACTCAAGTCATTTTACAGTGATGTAAAGATTGCAGTTGATTTATTTTGCCTTAACACCTGCCTCGTCGTCATACATGCATCGTTACAACTACTACAAGGAACACACTATAATGACGATGGTGATGATGATGATGATGATGATAAAAAATAATATAATAATATATAGCACCACTTCTACTTTGACTACTACATAACATATTACTACAATAATGCATTATGAGTCCAATAATATATAAAATAATATATGTTTGCATAAATATAAGTGTTACGTAAAAATATTATTGACTACATTTTCTATAAATACACATACCCAAAATGTAATGTGTACTTATATTTCAAATTGAAGAAGCGCAGAAAGACATTTCTGAACATTTTCAATGTCTATTTTTAAAAATGTAATGAGCATGCGACTACTAAATTAACAGTGAAAGAAAATTTATCCCAATACCTGGTACATGTACTACTGTCGTGTAACTCATGATGTCAACCTCATGCTCGCATGCTCCTCTCTCTCTCTCTCTCTCTCTCTCTCCTCGTGAATAATATCTGAATGTTCTCTTTGTCAACTCTTGTATATAGCATAGCTTGATAGCTTATGTGTGTGTGAGAGAGAGAGAGAGAGAGACATAGAGAGAGAGAGTAGTAATATTGCTTATGATTAAGTTTAATAGCTGAAATCCTTTTCAAGTTTCTTAATGGTATATTACCTAATCGTTCGAAAACTCTATGAACTGATTTGATTTATTTTCATTTTTTTTAGGACAATCCTATCAAAACGGAAGACAAGTATCTCCTTCATTCCTTGTTGGATTGCACGACCTCATTACATGACGCGTTTAATATGCATACTTTTTTTCTTTTAAACACATACCTACATTTATTCATATACATATGTGCTTAAGAAAGACAGATAGAAAATTTGAGAAGAGAACTACATACTCGATGATGATGATGATGATGATAATGATGATAATAAGAAGAAGATCAAGACTCTGTAGCACACACTTGAAGAAGAAATAGTTTGTTCCTCTTTAAGAATGGAACGATAAAAAAAATATTTCTGCTTAAGGTTCAGTTTGTGCATAACCATCAATGTCAGAAATTAAGTTAAAACGATACGCCCTGCTTATGATGTCGTCTAAATGCGTTACCTTTTCTTTGGTAGTCGCTCTCTTTATATATATGCGCTGCTGTATATGTTATAGAGCAAAGGGAGATATGCATCGGCGGATGGGTATGATGGCATAAGGTCTCATCTTATCCTTTTTTCAACATTTTTTATGCTTCAAACCCAAAAAATTAATGTTGCATTGCATTCCATGTTTTTCCCACTTCCAATTCCACTCAACCAAGGAAAAGACCATACAGTAGTAGAAGCAGTTTGTTTCACCATAAATGCATACATGAAGGGAGAAAAACTTCTTTAAATTTTTTTTTATATATTGAGATCATTTTCTTTCACTTCCCAAGAGTTTAAGAAGAAGAAAAAAGGGTTTACTTGGAAACTCATATAATTTAGTTTTCTATCATTTATTATCATCATATTCGTCACTATTTCGACTTTTTAATTTCATTTGAATAGCTTAGCATGGTTATTACAGGAGCAGATAAGATGGTAGATAGCAATGTGCGTCAAATGGTCACAGTTGCTGTGCCGCTAACAAAGATTCTAGTACTACAACATACATATTTATTAGACCAGGCTGGAATTCATAAGAGTATAATATCTAATTCCAGGTCATAATATTTTACACATGTACATCAGACCATCATCATGCAAGCAAATTTGTGAATTTAAAGCAAATAAAATTATATGTGTGACAGAATTTCCCAACATTGCCGCCCGCCCTTTAGCTAAGACACATGACTTATATCCTCTTGATGGACGAAGAAGGAAAAAGTAGCCAACATGTTTTTGAGAATTTGTCAGCAAATTAATGATGTTTTTCTACATGATGCGAAGAAACCTTCCGGCCCCTCTCATCATTTATAATGAGTAAAAATCAAGACAAAAATTTTCATTTTTTGACACCGGTAAATTGTACTGTTACGTGTCATCATCTTAAGATGTTAAAGTGGGTAATATGGGCGTGTGTTACACATGCTTTAAGTTTTAATCGCTACATCAAGAGAGAGAGAAAGAGAGAGAGAGAGAGAGAGATGGAGAAAAAAACTAGATATAAATAGGATTTGTTTCTAATTATCACAATCCTGACGCTGTGTAATCATTTCTTTCAGTTGTGGAGTGTGCATTGCTGCAAACTAAGCTCTTGTATGGTTTATTTTTTCAATAAGAATTATTTTGACACCAAATTTAAAATCATAATTAAATAATCATAATATTATTGTGGATACATTGGGCAATAATTCGGTATATCGAAAATCAGCAATAACAAAAATATGACGGCGAACTAAAGTGATGATAACGGCAAAATGTTGTTGTCGTTCAAGGTGTCCCTGCTCTTCTCTGTATCCTCGCTTTTGTGTTCAACCAAAGTCATTACTTTTGGAAACCCTTTCTGTATCCTTTTCAGTCGAGGCAAGTAAGCTGGTTTAGATAGACAGAGAGACTAAAATGGCCTCCCCACAGCTTGCAAAGCATTTTTTGCCTTCATGGTATATGGCACTAACGCCAGTACTCTATCCCCGTATCGTATTAACTATTAACCATATATTGGCCTCCTTCCTACTCTATTAGAAAACTTCTGTGATGATATTCGCAAGAGCACAAACAGAATTATGGATCTTTTAAAACAGAATCATGGAAAATGCTGTCGAGTAATAATAGTACAGAACCAATAGTTGATTATACAGGTTTGCCAACCTTTTTTCTCGCCCACACATTTATTTAAAGTTTAATTCTATAAGTTTAAAGGTTAAGTAATGATATGCTAATTTGAACACACATATGAGCGCTTGGGTAGCCTCTATGAATGCTACGATGAATATTGGAAAATTAGCGTGCTCCCTATTAGTGTCTGGCAAACACGGACTGTACTAGATTCCCATGAGGAGAAATCTGTCGTATGTCCCAAACTGACAAATATTTGTTTTGTTGTGGCATAAAAGTAAAAGTTGTCCTTGTTCAAGCGAAGCGCTTTTTCCCGTAGAAAATAAAAGCTACGACACCCATAAAACAAAACAAAAATATGTATCGTCCTGATATTATTTACGCTCCTCATATTATATTACCATCACCATATCATATGCCCGCTGTTTTGTGTGTGTGTGGTTAATACACAACATGATGACTAGGCATTTCAAGTTTTTCTTGATAACAGCTCTAGCCCCCCATGATATGCATTATTATCCAAGAAAAACCGAGCCAAACGAAAAAAAGATTCAAACCTGACGAAATAAGCCAAGCCAACCCAGTTTACAATGTGTACATCCTTTTTTTTAAATACAAAAGCACCACAAATACATGATTCAAGCTGAAGAAGAAGAATAAGAGAGAAAAATCGGAAATAAAGTGAAAAGAAACCTGAGAAAATATCTCTTTTTCTCAATCCTCGCCTGTCCTCAGCTCTTAAGCCAGAGGGCTGGAATTGTACAGCTAATATAGCATATTTATCCTTGTCTCTGTCCTCATATGTGTGTGCACATTTATATAGATTCACATAACGTGCACATGTATGTGTGTATGTGCATTACAGCAGCAGCAGGACACAAACGTCTTTTCGAGAGAAAAAAAAGCTTTAGAAAGTTGAATGCTTGAGAAGAAAAGGAGCGGCAGTCTATTGTACAACATTACCTATATTTAAAGATATTACGTTGCTGCTGATGTTACAAGGTATAAATGTGGATATATATGTTTTTTGTTGCTAGCACAAAACTGCAAACGCACAAGCTCACAATGACAGAGAGAGAACACATCGTCGGTCCCATAAAGTCACAAGCTTTTAGTCACACAAGAAGATCTTTGCACTTTTCTCCTCTCTCTCTCTCTCTCTCTACTAGCCTTACTTCTTCTTCTTTTTCCCTTTTGCTTCTTCATATCTCCTCCTCCTCTTTCGTATTCTTCTTCTCCTTTCTTCTGACTCCTTTTTTTTCTCCGCGCCTGGATGTACACGTCATATAATTTACCATTTCTTGTCTTTAACTTTTCCTTACTTTTTCTTCTCTCTCTCTCTCTATCTCTCCAGTTTCCCATACAATACATACACAAATAATATTTCAATGCAAGCTAGGAGATTAATGTAATTTCGAGTTCCCCGTAGACAGGCAATAATGCATTCCGAATATTTATGTTTGCTAACGTTTTCTACTACATTTTGATTTCACAAAATCGGTAAAAAATGTTCTGGTGATAACCCATGTCATCCTAAATACAACAAGGGAAACATTTTTATTTTATTTTCTCTCTGTGTGCATGTGTATCTATAAAAAAATTATATTTGGCAATCTTCTTCTTTTTGTATCAATAAATGATGGCATCATGAAAAAAAGCAGAAGAAGGATTTTTTTTCTTTCTTCTATAATCATTTAGTAGGGAAAATGTCGTGCACAACAGAGTAAATGTATATTGTATCCTGTTGGACGTTCATAAAGTATAAATTGTGTAGATAAATGTTCAATAATGGGACAGGAAAAAGTGGTTTTGATGTAATAATAGCAATAATAGCATTTCATTCATTATTATTATTAGTTGTCTGCAATATTTGCTGAAAATGGTGTACACGTATTTATATATACACTTGTCATTAATTTATTCACAAGAAAAATTAGAAAGTTTCCATTGGCTTCCAAACATAAATAGTTGATTAATTCAAGGACCATTAATTTAAGCCCTCGCGCAATCAGAGAGAGAGAGAGAGATAGAGGGAGAAGACAGAAGCGCATTGAATATAAAGCTTGTGTATAGCCTTTTAGCTATAAAATAATATTTATACACATAAATAAAAATATGACTCTCTCTTTCAGCTCGCATATCTGTAGGCAGTGTGTACTTTGAAATGAAAAATGAGTAGATTCACAGATGCACATCTTTTTCATTCACCATGAAAATTGGAATCTTTTAAGAGTTCATCATTGATTCCCTCATGTCGTCGGAAGATTTTGAGTTATAGAATTGACTTGGTTGCAACGTTAAGAGGAGAAATGCGTGCCATTTTACGTGCATTCATGTATACTATAAATGTCTGTGTGTGTGTGTGTGCAAGCAATCTAAAAAGAAAAGATAGGTTAGAGATAAACCAGTTGTAAAGAATTATAGAATTCCAATTGATAAGAAGCGTGTAGTCATTTCCATAACCATTTTCCAAAATTTACTATCTTTTCCTTTCGTTTCATCTTGTTTCGATCCAACTCCTTTTTGACTTTCCTCCAAAACATGCTCTATCTCTATCTATCTAGCTTCTTCTTCTCTCTCTGCCTCTCCAACTTCTAATCCTTTCGTTTTCATGCATGTGCCTGTGTGAGAGAGACCCGAGTGGATACTTCGATTGAGCCAAAGATGTACTTTGGAATACATGCATATAGCATCATTGAGGACGGCAACACTATACGTCTTTCAGTACAGTGCATGTAATATTATGTACCTAGTCAAACATTTCACGTTTGTGTGTTACAAACATGTGTCAACACAAGAGGGAAAGCATTTATGTATATATATACCTATGTATAAATATATTCATACAGATAAATGGACAGAGAGCAGACATGGATATATATGTATACATGAAATTTGGTTTAAAAAAAATGAAATTATGAATATGGGAAAAAAATAAATCGAGATACAAATAGAAAAAATAATAAACCTTTTCCTACATTACACACAACAAACATCCCCAGGTATAAAAATCTTTCTGTCACATTTGCACCCAAGCATAAATGTCATGTTAGGAAAAAATATATAAATGTATTTTAGTAGACAATATCACTCTTTCTTTCCTTCTCTCTTAAACACACACACACACACACACACAAAGAAAGTGAGCATTTATAAGCAGCAGAGGACTGAATCCTTTCATCTATTTTAAAGAGAGGGGAGAGAGGTAGTTCAAAAAAAAAAAAAGAGAGGAAAAAGTCAAGGATGGCTTTAGTGAAAATGGTATGATTTTCATTGGCAACTTTTCCCTATTCATCTGCATGAAATTCTGATTTCTCAAACCGGTTTTCGTGACATGACGATTTTTTAGCAATGAAGAAGTGCTACTTGAGAAAAAAGAGAAAGGCAGCAGGAGCAAATAATAAAAGTACACACACAGTTGCAGTTACTCATTCACTTCTTCTCCTTTTTCTTCTTCCTATGCACATATATACATACATACATGCCTATATATTGATACTTTTTATATGCTATTTTTTGCACAATATATTACGTTTCACAAACATATAGCCATCCACCGCACAACCACACACACACACACACTCTACTACAACGAATCTTCCTTTTCTCTCTCTTTCTATTCTCCACGAGAAAGGCTAGTACACTTGATAAAAATGTTGAGACGACGAAGAGAACAAGGATGCATATAATAATACATACACACATACATTCATAGGAGCTGGTTAAACACTGAAAACGGAAAACACTATCACCACCACTTACTACTGCTACGGTGTGGGAATGAACAAACTCACAGTTTCTATCTAGACGATTCTTTGAGAGAGAGAGAGAGAGAGAGAAATACACATGAAAAAGCCATGGCTTGGATGGAGGAGGTTGGCAATACGTAAGTTTTTTTTTAGTCCAAATTTTCGAGTCGAAAACTTCCCTTTTCAGGTTCAGTAAGAACTCTTTATTTTACTTATTTTGTTATTTGCTACTTTCCAACTCAACTTTTCTACTACATGCTTTTCTCTTCTTCTCTTATCCGTCGACTTTTTTCTTCTTCTCTCTTCTCGCAGTAGCCGTGTCTGTTTGTATACATTACGTTTATATATATATATATATATATAAAACTGTATAATAGAAGAACATTATAGATATACTCGTTTCTTTCATGCTCTCACGCTAAACAACTTTTTTTTTGTTCAATAACTCAGGAAGAAATAGAAAGCTATACATGCGTAGACACACACAGAGACACACATGTGCATCGCTTGCTTTTCTTTTGCACAATAAAGATAATGAAAGGAGTAGTAGAGTGAAGATGGAGAAAGTGAAAGGATTAGTTAAAAGCTTCTTACCTCTATGGCGATTCGTCTGTTTGTCAAACATTAACATGGCATCCTCGATCTGTAAAATTAAAATTTATTGTCGTCATTTATCATATAGAGACACGGAGTTCTGATTTCTTCCAAAGATGAACATGGTCACAAACACACACACACACAAACAGATGAAGTGAACCTTTAAGAATTTACAAATCACATACCGGGCCAAACTGTTCGAAATAGGTTCTGACGTCTTCGATTGTCGTTGGTGCGGAGAGGCCACCGACGAAAATTTTCTTTGTTCGAGTTACCATCTGGAAAATTAAGCAAAAATTGAAGGTTCAATTAATTACGTCATAGCAATTTTGTATAATATCCTACATATGTATATGACTCGCTAATAATGGCATACATAACATATAGCATATTGGGTATATAGCTAGTAGCTGTCTCAAAAATATGAAATCTCAAGCCGCCCCATTGTTGAACAAAAGCTTATTACTTGATTCATTATTTTTTGTTTCTTTTAGCTCTCAAAATATGTTGTACTTGCTATATTAGTACTCTCAGCCCTGACCCTAAAAAAATATATCATATTATATTTTTAACGTGTATCTCTTTCAAGCGCTGCGTCTTTTGAGTCTCCAGTCATTACTTTATACATGTATGCATGGCTTCATCTTTCATCCTAATAAGCTCAATTTAGGAAGTAAGTTGTAATTTGCATATTTTAAGTTTACACAGAAGAATTCTATCATCGCTCCCCTCTAAGCGAGAAAGAGAGAGAAACCATGGCATTTATGCGTCCTCAAGGTACGTACAGAGATACATCTTTTCTTGGTACTCCAACTTGCTAAATAGCATGCATACACGCATACTACATAATATTCAAACTAGTGTGCAAGTGCACAATATTATATGATGATCATGATGATGATGATATTTTCTTCTTTTCTATACACAACCCAAGCTCAGTATATTATAATATATGCTCAGCTCTTGCGCAAACCTGAATGCATGCTATTATACACACTATATGATGCATATAACATTGCGGATGAGTAGTGATGTAAAAATGTAGAGAAGGTTGTTTGTTACTTACTTTTGGATGAGCTCTTCTTGGAAATGCAACCTTTGGGTCAATCTGAAAATAAAACACAAGCTCATTTTTAACACACCGTCTCGACAAAATCTTCTCTCCAACCGTTTACTTTTCCGCTACTCTTGGGCCTTAATTACCTTTTTTCCATCTAGTTCATGAGTTCCCTGTGCCAGAACTTTGTCTACAGATGCAGGATCCGAAAATGTGACGAAGCCAAAACCTCTGCAGAAGAAAAAGCTTTTCGTTAGGAAAAAAAGAGGAACATAATAATATGTTTTTTTTTATACAAAAAAAAATGTAACAAAAATAAGAAGAAAAAAAAAGATGGTCTCCATATAAGAAACTATATAACTGACTATTCCATGCTGTCATCAGAGATTTTTTTTTAATCATCAAAAGATCAACATGAAGTGTGGGTTCTCATTCAAAGCTAAATGAGTGGATGCAACATAAGAGGATTGAAACATGCAGTAATGAAGAGATTATTCTCACCTGGATCTCCTTGTAGTAGGGTCCTTCATTACCATGACTTCAGTAATTTCTCCAAATTTACTAAAATATTCTCGTAGGCTCTCTGAGAAAAAGTAACATAAAAATAATGATATATAAATATTGATGCATATATGAACATGTCAATTAATGCTTTTTTTACATGCACTTTTCCTTTCACTTTAAAATGCTACGTGTATATAAAAAATATATACATGCATACATAGCGGACTTTTTTTTATAGCAAATATCATTCATAAATGTCGTTATCAGCCCGCGTGACATTTTTGTTATCATTTTTTTCTTATCATTATAGCATGCAAACAAAATACATATATGAAAAATGTGAAATGTATATAGAGAGAGATGTACCTGGACTTGTCTGCCAGCTAAGACCTCCAATAAACATTTTTCTAGAGCCAGTGAAAAAACAAGAAAATTAGGTATGACACACACCAAGTTTATGATCATGCACATCATTCTTACTTTACTACACATAATACTTTTGATGACACTTGATATTTCTTGATAGATTTTTCCTTCTTTCTTTCTTTCGTACTTTCGACTTTTCCAAGCTGATGCGAGTCGAAGGAGCAAGGAAAGATTGTCATTTGTTGGAAGAAAGTTTTTTTTGTGTATATTGCATTGCCTTCTTGTCTACTCAAGTGATGGAAAATCAATGAAAAAAAAACTTACCCAGGATCGTTTGGTACTTCTGCTTGTAGAGCATCCGATGAATTTTCCATCTTGACCACAAAATCCAACTCTTTACTCATGTTCATACACATATCACACTCACTCACACACACGCACGCACACTATTTTGTGTCTTGTTCTTTTTATTTATTTATTCTCTTTTCTTTTCTTTTTTGCTCGCACACACACACAAAAAAAAATATTTCCGCTAGTGGGTACAATATTATATTATACAGAATCAATGTTTATATTGTTATTGTTATTATGATTTGTTCAAATCTTGTGATAAAAAAAAGTAAAAATTGGTTGTCTTCGTGTATCAGTGTCTGTCAAGCAGAATAAGAAGAAGATGATGCTGCTGCGGCTGATGATGATGATGATTATGATGAGATGAGGAGGCAAATTCCTTATTACTGTAAATATTATTGTTAGGAAATTGTGTCTGTTTTTGCTGCGTTATTATAATGCATATTATAAAGTAATATGATGAACGCTTCTTATTCACACGGTGAAAGAGAGACCACTTGACACTTGGTGTTTTCTTTTAACTTTGTACTCTGCTTATATAGATTATATTATATCTTCTTCAGTTACCACAAACTTCAGCCGCTCTCTCGGCTTGTTTTGCTAGTTTTCCTGGAAACGTGTATGCATGAAGAAAAACGACAGACAGGGTGAGAGAGAGAGACCACGAGACAAAACGAAGCACTGAATGAAAGGATGAATGAAAACGGAAGATGATGCGAAGTGATACTTGCTTATTGCCTGTACGTACGTATGAATTAAGTTGTGTGCAGCTTTGTTTTCCTATTTTAAAAGGAGAGAAGCTACATGAGAGCAGCAGCAACAACAACAGTAGCACACACGCAGCAGTCGACTCTCTTTTTTTTATTTTCTATCTCTTCTGCTCCTCTATATATTTTTTTTCAGACAGAAAGAAGAATAAATACAAAGATGTCTTGACGTCTCTCTAGAAGAAGAAGTAGATGAAGAAGAAGTAGAAGAAGAAGTAGAAGAAGAAGAGAAGAAGATGTGCTTGCAGATGATGATTTTCTTTCTTTTTTTGCTACGAAAACTTTACTTGACCTTACGCGAACTTATGAACGTATGAAAGATTTATTCTTGAAGTAATAAATCCTAATACAGTAATAATAATATTTAAATACAATTATCTGATATTTAATGATACACAATCAATTATAGTGTTTTTAAAACGCGAATTACGTATGACGAAGAATGACTGAGTAACTGAATGAATGAACGAGAGAAGAGAGATGTTGGAAAACTGAACACTACGAAGAGCACCCTAACTGCCACTACACTCTTCAAACTACAAAGAAGTCACTAGCTCAACGTCCCGACCATTTTGGCTTAGATGCCCCGCCTCTCTTCTCATTCCCGCACAGGCTCCCCAATTCAGCCTCATGCACACAGCAGCAGCAGCAGAGAACTCTAATACTTGCTCCACTTTGATGAGAGGAAAGAGAATGACTAGAGAGTGCAAGAGAAACAGTGAGAGAGAAGAGAGAGAGAGAGAGAGAGAAACATGTGCCACAGGAAGGACTGACTGTGAACTAACACGCAGACAACAACATACTCATACACACATACAAACACTTATATATTATTCTTCTCTTCTCTACTTTTCTAATAACATGTACCCCAACTTCATGAGAAATACACACACTAAAAAGAAGCCAGTGGCAGACGTATTCCAAGCAAAAAAGTAGTAGAGCACCACCACCATCGGCACCGTACCATGAGAAGCAGTATGGCACACACACAGCAACAGCAACGGTAACGCGCTCCTGCTTCTTATATCATGGAACAGGGCAGCAGAAATGGAGAGAAAACGGAGAGTTAGCCAAGTCAGATTCAGTTTGGAATCAGTAGGGTCTTGTTGCGGTAGCAGAAAAGCCGAACAAGCTAAAAAGCAGAGACGTAGACAGAGCTACACAGAGATATGAAGAGCGAAGAGCGAAAGAGAGAGAGAGAGAGAGGGGAAGCAAAACCAAGAAGGACAATCCATGAGATTATTACTATAACATGCTGGTTGTGTGTATGTGTGTGTGTACAAAACAGCAAGAAGAAAAAGACTTGTCCTCCACAACACACACACCACACTGAGTTCCATGTACAATCAACTATCAATGATGCATTACTCTCGCCAGCTTTCATATTTGACTTTGTTTCCTTCCTTTATTTACATACTATATGCCATGAAAATCATCTACACACTTCATAAGTTTGACTAAACAGCACAAAAAGCAAAAAGTTTTAATGAAATAATGTTTAAATATGTGTGAAGAGTATTTCGCTGTTTGTTGGTTTGACTATCGTGTCATATCAAAAAAAGGTAATATGCTCCTCTCTTTTTTTGGCTGCTCCTGTCTTATAATATGCATGTTCACGGGAAACGCACACCAAAATTGTCAGAAAAAAAATCGACCGCCGTGCCGTGTGTCATCATCATGCATATACAACAACCAATTTCTTATCATTAACGTTGTGTTGGTTTGTTTAATACACACCAACAACACACACGCCTGGCTTGACCAATAATTCCTACCCAACCAACATATAATATATAATAGGTCGTTTCCACAAAATGTTTGAATTGAATGCGTGTGTTTGTGTGCATTTATGGAAGTGAATAGTATTATTATGGCATGGCTAGCTTCTTTTTTATTTAAGCTGAGCGTTGCATTTTTACTCCAAGGAATAAAAAGAGGTCTTGTGAAATGGGGAAAAAATGACACAACAACGCACCGTCGCGTCGTCGTCATCATGTTGTAAATGCACATGTATTGGAGAGATGATGTATTTCTTCATCGTTCTCAAATTGAGGGATTGAAAACTGGACTGACTGGACACTGGACGCTTCATTGATCTTTCATCAATCCGTGTACCTTTGTCATCATTCCTGCCTTGCTGCTGAACTTACTTGTCCTTTTTTATCATGCTATCCATCTCGCTTCATAATATTCAAATTCTCTTATGGGCTGATATTGGTATTGGGTATCACCAACTAAGAGAGTGTACGTACATGACTGCGACGACTACACACATTTAACCAAAATATCATTTTCCACAAGCTGATAATTAAATATTGATCCAATTTTCAAGAATAACACTACTACACTGTTACACTACTCATGTTATGCTGGTGATGTTGCTCAAAATCATTCCTACCCATCATGTCGAACAGTTTATCATCGCTACATATTATACACATGTGAGTACGGTGGGTATTTCACGCTGGACGTGTTCATTGTTCAAAATGAAATTTATACATGACTGAAAAAAATTCATTTCCACATTTCCATAAAACGACGAGTCAAAATGCAAATGAAAGAAATGTTCTATATAAAAAAATGTGTGCCTTTTCCTTCTGAATTTTCTTTTGAAATTGATGGCAGGCAGCTAGTAGAAATGTTCACCTTTTTGTTTTCAAACTTAAGTAGTTGTGTTACATGCAGCTTTAGATAAGATATACACAAATATATATAAATATATATTTTTTACCCAAAAGAATGAAGAAAAAAAATTCACTCAACCTTATTTCGTTTTAAGTAAGTGAAGCTACGAAACGCGACACATCACATCAAAGTAAATGTATTTTCAGTTTAGAATGATTCACTCAAGTCATAATCATGAATAAGTCATGGCGTGTTTAGAAATATCCTGCTGGTTTTTTAGTTTAATAGCATACAGTCATAATCATGATCATGAATAAGTCATGTCATGTTTAGGGGTAAAAATGCGCTGCCAGTAGTGTCAACGGCATAAATATTCAATCTTTTTAGAGCAAATCTGGTGACCACGTCAAAGCCACCAAAAAACCCTTGCTTGAGCACAGCTCTTACTTAATTCTGTTGTTACACATACATAGAGATGCATGCATTAAGCAAGGTGTGCAACCAGAGAGCAAAGACCAAAAAAATGTGAAATTACCTTTTATCTCTATCTCTCTTTATGGCCAAGTTGTTCAAAGCTAACGAATGTATTTTTGGGCTATGTGAGACAAATATTTTTTTGACAACTCGTGCTTTCCACCAAACACCAAGTGTTCCGTAGCAAGACATCTCACGGATGTGGAAACAATCTCTCACATGAACGTTCCTGTCTTTGTCTCCTCACATTATCAGAGTCAAGTTCTAATTTCATTGAAAGAAAGCAAACGACAATAGATACCGCTGTGGTCGCTCAGTTGCATAATATTATGACATTACTAGTAAAATATAGCATACGAGCATCCAACTGTTGGATTCCAAGTTGGAATTTCCAACCATTGTTTCATGTATAATTTCTAGACTTGGCGTACGTATGCATTTGCATGTTTTATGGTAAGTCTATTCGTTCCAAGCTTTTGGATGCCGACGAATTACGTAAAAAGGAGTTAAATGAGCCCAACTTGTACTTGCATATTTTGCATATTTTGGCAATTTCGTGCATATTG
>JAHZNC010006986.1:0-28857 GCA_027744095.1 Zhuqinia jingwanae | reverse complement strand
GACTTGACTTGGTTTTTTGCCATTTTTGTTTATTACAAAGTGCAATGGCAGTAGAAACAGCATCTTTTCTTCTTTTTTTGAGGCTTTACAGAAATAAACAAGTATATAAGCTTATCTAACAACAACAACAACTATTAAACAATAAAACTAATTGGTGTATATATACCACGCAAAATAGGAGAAAAAAATGAGATGGTTGGTTGGGTTGCGTTTTTGTTGCACTTTGATGCACTGACTATACCTGGCCCAGGTACACTTTATTTGCCCGGTCTAGTCTGGTTGGTTTTAGGTAGTAGCTATGTTTATACATATTTTTGTACAACAATAATAATATATTTTCACATTAAGTATCGTGTGTGCTTGCTATGATGCTAAAACTTGCTGACTATTATGAATATAATTATGTATTCTCGTGTCATGTCATGTATGACTCATCCACTTTAGCACGTAGACTAATCACCACACAGTCCATCCTTTATTCTGCACACTTCACAAATCATTAGTGTATGATTTGATAATGTTTTCTTACAATAAGTTCGCATGCTATTAGCATTGATGGAATAATCCCCCAACTACTACTTGGATATGGCCATATACACTAAAAATATAGTCTGTTTGCGTACGTTTATATTAAAATATTCACCAGTAGTCATGATTATTTATTTTTTTGCATAAAAACGTTTTTCATATAAAATGGGACTATGATATTCCTATTATGTATTAGTAATGGTTATAATAATTGTACAATTTAACAGGGAGTATGAAAGTTGTAATGTTGTAAAGTATGAAATCCTGATTGTACGCAGATATAAGGCATCACATATTGCATTTAAATATAATCACAAGCTAGTATGATGTAGGTACCTGTGTTTTTTATATTATGAATGACTTGAATAAGATGATTATTAAAGAGTATTTTTTATATGAACTCTGTTTAAATTACGTTTGTCACATTCATTCGCATATATGCCACTACACTACTACTGTCAGTAAATAAGGAAGAAAGATTGTAATAAGATGTAAGCCATGAGAAGAAATTGAGGTGTTATGACAAGTCTATCTGGTGGTGGTGTTGCTGGTGTCTTCGGCTTCACAATTCACAATAACAGGGGGAAATATCAGTCTGGATTAAGTATTAGGATTGCGTATTTGTAAAATTGTATATTAGAGCTTATTATGATTACTACTTAAATTTGTAGTATTATCAAAACCACCACCAAAATCCATCCATACCACCAGCATGGTACACAACCACAACAACATAACAGGCAAACTTAAATGAGTCAACTTAAACATTTTACACAAAAATGCTTAACAATTTTTACTTCTTTGACTCAGGGAGGTATATAGGTAGTAGTAGAAGTATTACTTGTAATAAAGAGCACTTGTTGAACAAAAACAGAACGAAAGAAAAAAAACGCACAAGGATTAGGATTGAAAATTGAAAACTGTGACAGACTTTTTGTATTAATCAGCACAGCAGTTTAATATAAGTAGTGTGCTTAGAGTAGTAGTAATAGTCACACGGCATTTTACACGCTACAAAGTTGAGAAAATTGTTGCAATGATGATGATGATGATGGCGATCATGATCATGACGACGATGAGTTATGCTTCATGATGTGATGATGAATACCTACATGCATACAGTGATGCTATATGTCTCCAAAATACGTAAAAGCACGTTATATTTTTTGTTAGAATTTTGCCGAATATATATCGTGTATTTTATTGCGTTACCAGATTAAAGTTGACATTGAGCTGCAAAAATAAAATGATCTTTTATTGTCGCCGTCTCATACGGGATAAAATACATATATATTATATTCCTGTTATTGTAAGATTAAAAAAGTTATACTATATATGTATTTATTACCCATAATAATAAACATTGACTTGAGTTTGTTTAAACACTTTAAATTGTACAGTACACATGTCGCATGTTATTATATGACAAATGCCACGCAATAAACTTTATACCGTGATCTAATAGTACAACATACAACAACAATGTCACTTTTCTGCTTACCTGATGCAGAAAATATATATAATATTGTCATAATAATCATCAAAACATAAAGTGTGCTTAACATTGAAGTAATAGTAATAAGTGGTTTTTACTGTGATTGCAATTCATATACTTCATACTTTACACAACAACAAAAAATTGTATGTTATCTCGGGGTTTAAACAAAATTTGAATATCAAAAATATCATAAAATATCATCATGCACAAAAAAATAGTAAGAGTATTCTAAAGTAAGAGTTTAAAAAAAAGTATATTATAATATATAAAAAAATTTGTACAGAAAAAGGAAACCGCAAGACAACGAAAGCAACAGTTTCAACGGTACACTTAATAAAAAATGTATGTGACGCTGTTTTTTTGTGATGATGAAATGGTGTGGGATGTTGATCATGATGATGATGATAATAATGGCAAAAATATCTTACTATCACATCAGCACAGCAACAGCATCAAGGAGCACAGTAGCAAAAATGCATTTTATTTTCTAAACGGTCATGTACACATGTAGGTATTTAGAATATTAGGACCTGAAATATATTTATTTTAAAGCATATATGAAAATAGTAGTAGATGATAGGTAGATTGTACTTTGTTGTTCTTTTTCCAACTAACTTGGTAATAATATGTGTATAAAGTTTTGGTGGAGAGGAGAGTAGTAGTAGAAGTGGCAGTGATTATGTGTGAATGAGTAGACATTAACTTTGGTCGGCCTGCTTAAATCCATCCTCCTCCTCCTCCTTGCTTGCCCGTCGTATAACAACAATTTTTTTAAAAATAATATGGGAAATATTTAAAAATGGACAGCGATATACCTATGTACCTTTTCTGACTCCATTCTATCAGATTGCATTTTTGCAGGATAAAAATGCATTATGCACATGATAGAGCGAAAAAAATAGACAAATAAAGTTCAGAAAAGAGATAAGTGAAAAATAATGTCATGTTGTTGTTGCTGCTGTTGTTATTATGGGATGAGATGATACATCATTTGAAAAACTTTTTATATATATTATTTATTGTATGCTATTGTTAGTGTTAAATATTTATACACATACACAACATACATAAGTGTGCATGTAATATACTAAAAACGCCGAATTGTTTTTGGTGTGCTTTAAATATATTGTGCATACTTAATACATCATCCCACATTAAAAAATTATAACAACTCTTTCATCTTTTACTTTTCTGAAAAAAATCTAAAGCTCTCAATTTGATTGTTGCAATTTTTTTTAAAGAGGGCGATGACGATGATGATTTTTGAATGTATGAGCAAAAAGAACAGAGAGCATGGTCATATAGTCATGTCATGCCATTGGCATGTTTTTTTATTAAGGAGGAGCGTGGAAAATTGAGTAAAAATCACACAGACAAAATTCTTACATGATCTTCATCTTCACATTTTTACACAATAGAATTGACTACTCTTTAATTTACTGCTCACTGGGTAATATTATCATTATGCTTTATATATTCTGCACCAACTCAAAAGGAGAGAAAAAACTAGTGCGATTTTTTTTATCATGAAAAAAGTCAGCTCTTTCGTTGTTCTCTCGCAAAGAAAAATTGGTTATATTATCAGTAGGAAACCGCATGTCTCTCTCTCTCAAACAAGCCTCAGCCCCCTTGTGACATTTCAATGTCGAATTATGCTAATTTTTACACATAAATCCACATGCAACACACAATTATCACTAGTGACATTGCTGATGTGTGCATACGTGTGTGATATTTAGAGTTACAATACAAAAAAATGTATTTTTCTTGGATTGAATCTCTTATCGTATTTATTATACTTTTTGGTCTTTGTTTTCTCAACTGGAAATTTTTGCAAAGGTGTAGAAAAAGGGAATAAATTGACAGTAAAATTCCAGAATGATATATATTCATTTTTATTCTGCAAGTGGTGGTGGTGCAAGACTGACATGTTTTTTCTAGATTAAAAGAAAAGATTAGTTGGAAAAATGAAAGAAAAAAATAATTGTTTGCCATTTTGCCAAAAAATTGATATACATATATTTTTCGATTTGATACAATTGAAAATTTTCTTTTGTGTTGAGAGCAAACAGCTTTTTTGCAAAGTAGGCATTGAATATTATATTTTTCTTTGTGTTTTACGATCTTCTCTTTCAATCGTCCACTCGTATGATTATTATTATCATTATTATTAGATTTGCAAATTTTACGACAAGCACAGAAAAGTGAAGTGGATTCATGCATGAGATGAGCAGTAACAACAGCAGCAGCTTGCAATTTTCAAAAAAGGAATCAGAACACAAACATCCTGTCTGATTCAATTTGAATAGAATCAAAAAGGAGTACGTATATAATTTTGTACACGAATTGTATTTTACTTCGCAATATCGAACAAAAAAATTCTATATTTTTTTTGCACAACAACAACAACTACTACTACACTTTAAATGACTATATATACATATGTATTTATCAAGTGTTATTTGTATATAAAAACAGGATGATGATGATGATGATGATGGAGTAAGGCATGCAAAGTGGACAATGAATGGAAATATACCTAGATACCTACCTAATACTGACTCTAGATTGAAATGAAATATCAAATGACATAAAAAAATATGAAATGCAAAATTCAAAATGCTTGTGTATAGTTTAGTTCTTCTGGTACTGATAGGTACAGTGATATAGAGAAAAGAAGAAAAAATAAATATTATTGATTGAGTTAGAAAGAGAGAGAGAGAGAAAGAAAGAAGAAACAAGACTGGTCTTACTCAATTTCTTATCAACACCGTCGACGGGATCATGATGATGATGATCATGATCATCATGATGCTTAAAGATGATCATCATTTCATCATTCATTATAAAATCAAATGGAAGCAGGTTGCGAGAAAATAAAGAGCGAGAAAAGATCGCTATTATCATCACCATCGTCCTCGTCGTCATGACATTATATCCAAAAATGCAAATACACAGAGCGCAGCCACACAGTCACATTTAATACGTGCCTATATTTTATTATTCTTTCGTCGTCTTCTCATCTTTGTTATTAGTTATTACTATCAAATTTTTTATTCTTCTTCTTCATGATATGATGATGATCATCATCAGCCGGTATCAAATATGCAAAATGGGCAGAGCAATGATATAATATAGAGATTTTTTCTCTTCTTCTTCTTCTTCGAAACCTTCATACCTACTTAGAAGAGCAATGGAATAAACTTGAAATGCAGACATAATAATAAAATGGACGAGGACGACGCAACAAAATAAAAACAACAAGAGCAGTAGCACTGTTTGTGATTTTTCAATTCGATTACTCCGCTGCACTGATAATCATGATGATGATGATGCCACTGCTACTATGCCACTACTGCCTCAACCATCCTTAACTTACAACAACAATCTTGCAAAAAAAATTTATATAGTGTTAAATTGGATCATCACGTAGATTTTGTGTAATGATTAATCACGAAAAAAAATGTCAGGTTTTTTTTCTGCAAAGCTGCTTTTAATATCATATTTATATTTACTTAAACACTCATTTAAGAAGATAGAGAGGTGATAATGAGTGCTGATTTTCTTTTTTGCACATATGCATTCATGTTTGACTGTTTTTTTGTAGCTCAAAAAAAAATTAAGAAAAGAGAGAGAGAATGTAATGTAGGTTGTGTGATAAGAAAATTAAAACGACAGATATGAGGACGATGATGAGTATACTTCTATACTCGGTCGCTACTCATTAATAATTATTATATTGCCAAATAATCCTGCTACATAAAAAAAATATATATACAAAGCACAGGTAGGTATTAAAAATGTATGTAGGTACCTATACAATATTGATTGAGTTTTAAAAAGAATCAATGAAAACACTGACATCTTGTTCCTCACATTTCGCATGTAAACTTATCTTCATCACCCTACAATTTTATTTATTGGTAGGTTTTTATGATGATGATGATGGTGAACCTCTGACACATACAATTCATTAGTCCTATTGTTTAATTCATCTTACAAAAAAATATATTGCAAAAAAGAAAACAACAACAAGCATGCCAAAAAAATAAGCCGAGAAAAAGATGAGTAGTAGTTGTGGCAGAAGTTGTACCTATAAATTGAGGAAACAGACAACAATGCTAAAATCTTTTCATTTTTTTCTTAAAGTTTATTTATTTATTTAAATATATATTTTTTTACCTACTTGCAAGTTATTTTCAACTTGCTGTTTTTTTATTGCGGTTGCGACTCTCTTTCGCATCTTCTTCTTCGTCTTCTCTGAATGTTTTCTTCTTCTTTTTTGCTTTTGTTTAATTTGTTGTTGTGTAGTTGTATGTTGTATTAGTGGAGTATGTATGTATGTATATATATAGCGGTAGATAAAACCAACTTGATGACATGATGATTGATGTAAATGAAGGAAGGCTTTTGTTGTTGTTCTTCTTCTTCCACTTCTTCTTCCACCACTTCTCCTGTGATTACATTTTTTGTTGTTGAACAGTTGAGCAATTGCAATTTTATTTTGCAATGCAAAATAAGAAAAACGGGAACTTTCCCTTCATTCGTCATCATCAGCGACGCGGCGGTATCGGGGGATGGATAATGGAGTTTTTAAAATAAAATAAAAACTGGCTTACCCATACCTATACATTATTATACATTTCCTTCTCTTATAATTCTACTCACTTTGCATTTTTCATTGCAACATACATACCTACATAAACTATATACTTATTACTACTACCAGCTAATGCAGCTATGCAAGAAGATGATGCTTCTGTGATCCGTATTTAAATAAGAGTTTAGCAGTAAAAGTGTAGCAGTTTCTTCATTTACTTCTAATCACTGTATATTGTATTTATATGTGCAAGTGTGCATGCAAAAAAAAAGAATTTGTAAAAAACTTGGTTCTTTTTTTTCTGTTTCTTCCTCTTTTATGTAATAACAACTATACAGAAATCAATATTTAAGACCAGCAGGTATACATACTAACGAAAAAACATGATTTAAATAAAAACAAGAATTTAAAAAAGGAATGGACGTTAGTTGTTGTTGTTGGCTTAATAGAATGGGAAATGAGAATAGTGCCTCTCTATCTGTTGTCCTACTGTAACCGCTTTTTAACAGGTATTATATTGATATGCAATTATTTTAGCACGCTAGAAGAAAGAATGATGATAAGAATTGAAATTAAAACTGAGAGAAGGAGAAGAAGAGGATGTTGCGGAATAAATAGGCTTTTTTTTAAATGACTACTACCTTGAATAGTTTAGTGCGGCAAGCGACAGGACGGGATGGACAGTGAATTTTTTTTCTTCTTCATCTTCTTTTCACTGCCACTTCTATTCTGCGCTCTATTATTATTACCTTTTAGATATATTACTGCTGCTATTATGTGAAATGAAGAGTAGTGGTATATTAAAAAAATATAATCAATGTAGTCTAATGTGATGTTGTAATAATAACATGTCCTGCCTCTTCTATCTGTCTGTGTGGTGGTGGTGGTGGCTGATGCTGCGTGAACGAAAAAAAAATATTTCAGCGACTTCTTCTTCTTCACCACCACTACCAGCCTGAAAGCAAATACTCGTAAAGTCAGTCCAAATATATATAACGAATAGGATGTAGAAAAAAATTGTATAAGTAAAATAGACTAGTAAAACAAAAGCAATAATAATTGCAATCGCATGACGAACACAGATGAAGATTGGCGAAAAAAACTGTTGTGTGTATACATAATATATACATACAAATCAAGTTTTTTTATAGAGCTTGTCTTTTTTTTCCTGACTTGTCGATGATGGTGGTGGTGGTGTTTTGGTTTTTGTGCTCTTCGGCAAAGTTTGATATTTTCTTTTGTATATTTTTAAAAAATAAAAAAATGTTATGGTATGTTTGCTGTTGTTGTTGTTGTTATTATTGTTGTTGCTGTGCTCTGTATCCTTCCTTAAAGGCAAACAAATCAAGTCACTTCTCTCAGCTGCCCGATTTGCATAACTGCATACATGGATATATTTTGTAGCTTTGTAATTTATGTACTTGTAGTACAAAATGTATGTACATGGGGATGACATGGATAGTTCTTTGACTTTTCTTGCTGGCTTCATAATATATCCTTTTGGAGCAGAGGAGGGATTGTTTTTGGTAAATTGGATGATGGAAATGAAAATGAGGATGATGAAGTTTTTTTCTCCGGTTGTTGTTTGATGATTGAATGTCTCACCACAAAACAGTTTTTGGAATTGCGTTCTTGCTAACAAGTAGATGTATCTTTAATATGATTTGAGATGCAAAAAAAGATTGGATTTTTATTAGAAAGAAAAAAATCTAATAGTAGTGGAGCAGTGCTCTTTTCCTTCTTCTTCTGCAGCTAAAAATATTAATAAGAAAATACCGTATTGATTTGTGGTAAACAATTAATAATTTGCTGTCAATAATGAACACAAAAATGAACGTGAGGAGAGCAAAAAGATAAAAAAAACAATGTTATCCGCACATAATTTGAAATCAGAAAATCTCATGCACATCATCCAACAAGAACGCCTGAGCACATACAATTTTTCGATCCTCTGGCAGAAATAAATAGACATTGAAATAAGGATATACTGCGCTGATGATGTTGATGACAATGAGAAGATATTTTATTTATATTAAAAAAATAAGAATAGAAACTGAAATGAATAACGGTAAAGTTGATTTGCCTGTATTTTTTTGTGGTATTTTCATCTGTCTCTCTCCTTTTTGTCCGGTTACGTTATAAAAATCAATGTAATAATGATCAAGAAAAATATTCCTTCCCGACAACAAACTTCCCTCTCATTCTTCTCATTTTTTTAATGCCGAAAAAACAACATTGTTGTAAAACACTAAAAAATAGACATATACGCGCAATCTTGTTCAAAAGTTGTTGGAATTGTTTTCTCTCTCTCTCTCTCCGTGAAAAGAAAATGGTATCTTAAAATGTGCCTGAGCACACAATACACATAAAAGAAACAATGTACAGATATTTTACATATAATCAACAAAAAATTTGAAGAGATGGAAAGTGTATCATGTGCGAGCATACAATATATACGTAACACATACATGTTTGATGATAATGCATTATTATAAACATGATCATAATCAATATTCAAATGTCATGTTCTTCAATCCCAATCGGCAAGTTACAAAAAAATGCAGAAGAAAGGAATCTTGCCAATTCCTCTTTTTTACCTTCTTTGTTCAAAAAAAAACTTTTTTTTTTCTCCGTAGACCGCATCATCATCATCATCATCATCGCCATAGTTTTTATGATTATTATAGTTTCACGGTTTTTTTTCTTTTATATGATATTTGCATTGCAACCAAGTTGAAAGTATAAAACAAATATGATCTTTGGATGAACAAGATATGCTTTAGTGATAATCACGACGATGATAGAATATTACGGTGAAGAAAGCAGTGGTGCATATTATTATATGCATAACATAGTTTAGTGCTATGATCATGATGATCATGATGATTTCTGGTATAAGATGATAATGATGTTGCTATTTTATACCGCTTGTTTCTTCAGGATCAATTACATGAACCTGATCGGACAGTTGAGTGGTGGTGGTGGTGGTGGTGAGTGGCTGGCTTTTTTGGCAAAGTAATAAAATGAAATGAAACTGAGAGGGAGAGGAGTGCAGACGGGTAGAAGAAGATGATCAATCGATTGAGAGAGAATTGAAATAACGAATCACACATTTTTATATTTTTCCTTTTCTTTTTTCCTGCACCACTCTCCCTCATTATCATCATGATCATCATCATGCTGCTGCCCTGCATGCATAATGTATATCTACACACAAAACAATGCAATCATTGTTTTCATTATTATTTGTTTTTGGATGATTTTCTACTCTTCGGCGGTCAAAGACAATGAGAAGATGAAGAAGAAGAGATGCAAGTCAAACATCATTATTTTTTTCGCCGTCTTGCCTTTCCTGGCCAATTTATCATCCCGCTTCTTTTTTACTGTTTCTTTTGTTAACTCATCTTCTTCTTTTTTGCATGTTGCAAATTATTATTAAAGAAAAAGCAAAATAATAATAATATTTCTTCTTCTTTGCTTTTCCTTTCCTCCGTGGTAAAAAGGGTGATAAAGCGTTCATCGTTTATATATCTTTTTTGAAGAATGAATGCTAATAATTTCATTCAAGTTTGTACAATTTTTTTTTCGTTTCATTTAATAAGCGTATTATATATTTTATTTACTGTTCCTTTTTAAGTCGGTCGGTCGATTTATTTTATTTTTTTATAAAAATCCCTCCGACGTCTTTGATGTGGTCTCTCTCTCTCTCTCTCTCTGCATATATGCAATAATATCATTATCCTGATTTGATATCACCAAATGAAAACCACCAGCTGTCATCTCATTATCAGAATACAAAAATTTTCATAATGATTTACGGTACATTCCTCTTCTTCTGCAATTTCGTTTTCTAAGGGAGAACAAGATGATGATGATGAACAAGAAGAAACAATACAAAAAGTTCAATACGGGTACTACTCCATATGCATGTATAACAAAAAAGTGTAATGGACAGTAATACCATAACTTATCGATTTTATTGAAGTGATGAAGATGATAATGATGAGGAGAAGAAGTTATTTTTTTTTAGCAAACACACACACGATCCGCTATATGACCGGTATAATAACATAATGAACTTATGGCGACGACGAAGGCAAGGCCAATATAATATATTCTTAGTCATCATCGTCATCAGCATCCATTTAATTTGTTGCATTTAATGAATCAGCCCTTTTAACCGCAAAAATAAACGATACACACATAAATATATGCATACACATTAGTTGTAAACTTAGATTTTTTTTGTTCTACACGCAGTAAGATGGTCAGCGGGAAGAAAAAGCAGCATGCAAAAAAAAATTGTTCTCCGTTGGAGTTTTTTTTTATTATCGTGTAAATTAAAAGAAAGAGATAGTCCATCTTTTTTTGGCATCACTACTCTCGTTGCAATTTGTAAAACTTCATTCTTTCACTTCTTTTTATTTTTGGCTTTGACCGTAAAGGTTTTTTTGCAGTTAGTGTAAATGATAAGCATATGGGAAGATTTAAAAAGAAGGTTGCAAGGAATGCAATGTAATCATAATCATCATGCAAAATAAAAGAACAACACACGAAGAAGGGCAAGACAAAAAAATGCAACTCAACTTAAAAAAGTGCAGTAAAAATAAGATACTACACATACGTCATCGGCGTGCAAGAAAATTAGTATATTTTCAGATCATATTACAAATCTTCTTTAAAAAAAATATAGTCACAGCAGCAGCGCAAACGGTGTTTTTTTTTAGCATTCCTAAAAATTCTACCTGAATTGGTTTTGCATCCTACACTACTACACACGCCTTGAATAGAGAGATCCTGCTATACTTTTTTTTAATGTTTAAAGTCAACTGTTTTAGTACCTGGTGGAACCTGCAAAAATATTTCGAGTCGAGAGACGCTTTTATACATGCTGCCGAAAAAATTGCCGTCTTGAGTGATCATGATGAGAGGATGATGATGATCAGTTCACCAAAAAAAACTCTCGTTCTCACAGAGAAGAAAATAGAAGAAGTATATCACGATCACAAAAACTGTTGTTGGTACTTTATTTTTAAGCGGCATATCACCAACTACACGGTACTCTTTAATAATATATTAATATCATATGCCACACACTAGAGTTTCTCTACAACTACAACCTATATAGCAATTTAGGTAGGTATTTTTTAATCTCTATCACTTTTATACTCCTCGTTGACTTTTGCCATTTTATTAGTAGGAAAACTGGATGACGCGAAGCGACAGTCATCATCATCATCATCAGGTTTTGCAGTGTTTATGATCATGACAAATACTACTCTGCTTACATGATAAAACGTAAACAACAATCGTGTGGTTCAAGTCAAGGGTGGGTTAAAAAAGTGTACTGTTTAAACGTTTTTAATTTTTTAAATCAGCAAAACACATCAGAACAGTGTCGTAGGTTCCGAATCATCGATAATGAATGCATGATATGTAATTGGTTTAATATACATTTATAGTAAATGCTTGAAACAAATGCTAATTGCTGTAAAAAATATCTCCATATTGAATAGCTGATATAAAAGGGATTGCCGGTAAATTATCTGTGTACATATTAATATACACAACATTAACAAAAGAGGTGACTACTTTCATCTCTCTCTGCTGCTCTACACCTTTCCATTATTATTGCTATATATAATAAATGTGTGAACATTAACTGTAATAAATTACAAGAGCACAACAGCTACAGTATATTTGATCAACTAACCTAATACAAAAAACGATCATGTACTTATGTTATCAATTTAAAAATTGCTCGTTGCTCGGATCATGATGATGATGATAATCATGATCATGTTTGAGGGTGAACGGCAAGCAATTAATAATTTGTATGTGTAGCTGTTATAAACGCATGTCACCTATTACCTGTTGGAGATTATACTTTCGTTGCTTTTGATAAAGTGATCTGCCTGTACGTACGTACGTACAACCATACGTCGAGTCATTGACGACGACAAAAGAGATCTGAATAATATACATTACCACTACTGCCTATTTAAAGAATATTATAATACCTACATAATGCACTAAATTATCATTATATGCATTCATGCAAAATATATTGTATACTTCTTTACGACCTGTTAAATGTTTGCACCTTATTTGCATGCTTGCAAAAAAATGACACACGACATACACACACGTGTGGCAAATGGCAAAACTCTGCAGGTTATATATTATAACCGCGTTCAATTTTTTTTTTTAATGTTTTTATATATGTCTCTGGGATATATGTACATACATAAATACATACATTTTTTTACAACAGGGCTATAATAATAATGATAATGCATTTACATTTATTGCAAAGTTGACAGGAGGATTGATGATGATGGGAACTTTATTATTGCCTATTTGCGTTCAATAATAATGATATAGTTGATAGGACATTAGTCCTGCAATTGACTGTTACACTTTGACTTTTTTTAGATTGCATGACATTTATCACTCTTACTTTTTTCATTTCACTTGAAAATGATGCTGCTGGTAATTGTGCTCTGATGATGGTTATGGTATATTATGGTGTGCTGAGCAAATCAAGATCAGATAGGTATAATGACATTTAATACAAATACAAATGCTCCTGCATTCCATAGATAATGATTTCTAGTTTCAGTCCTCCTAAAGGGAAACTTTTGACGTTGACGTCACTTTCATTAATTATTATTGATTAATGATTTTTCAAATACATTATGATCCAACATCAAGCAAAACATACACTATACCGGGCTATTAGCTTCATAATAAAAAAATATATGTGCGCACTTATAAATTTTCAATTCGCCTTTGTTACTGTCAATTCATTTTGACACTTTAAGCTCCCATGTATGTAATGTAATTTATGTCTGCGAACATGCTACATTTTAAGATATTTATACTATTCCTGTGAAAATTTTAATTTTTTGTTTCTTTTTTAATTACAGGGTCACCCAGAATCAAATGCACGTGTGAATGCCGGGTAAGTAAAAAAACATTCCCTTATCCAGTTCATGACATCTTCCATTCAATAAGATAATTTTTATATAAAATAACAAAATAAATGGCGTATAACTTTAACGTCATTATGAAAATGACGAGACATTTACGGACCTGACGAAATCCTAGGTAAATAGGCGAAAATATGTTCTATTTGGTACTTTATCAAATTGCTGCGGCCCCAACAGTTATTTCTTTCAATCAACAACCCTCCTATTCCTATTTAAACGAAACATTATAAAATAATAAAATAACCACCCGTTTACGGCTGGGCGTCCACAAAAAAAATATATAAAGGGTATATTTTCATGGACCTCGATTAAAAATGACTGTATTTTTTCTCTCTTCTTGTTTTCCCGCTATCCTTGAACCTATTGTTTTTAAAATGTTGATGCATTTTACATGTACACACGTACACACATGTGTATAAATACCGCATAAAGAAAATGCACTTTACAGATTTTATTGTTTTTTTTATATATATTTGTTTGTTTGTGAGTTAGAAGTTGTAAATGTGAACACATATATAGGTACCTATTATGATATATTTCTCCCCCTTTTCAATGCCTGCATATTATTAGAATGCACCTTCACCCTGT
Organism: Zhuqinia jingwanae; assembly: GCA_027744095.1. Taxonomy (NCBI): domain Eukaryota; kingdom Metazoa; phylum Arthropoda; class Collembola; order Entomobryomorpha; family Paronellidae; genus Zhuqinia; species Zhuqinia jingwanae. The sequence goes on along the minus strand of JAHZNC010006986.1, from coordinate 14,651 downwards.
ACCGCTAAAAAGTCAAATGCATCATAAAAAAGTCTCCTGTACCATGTCGTTCTGATGTTTTGTTGTAGGCACCTTTTAAGGTACATACACACACACACACAACAACACACATCGTTAAATCTTTTAAACATACAGCAAACTCACCATATAATAAATGTACCTATATCACAACTACCACCATCACACCAGATCTCCATTATCAAGAAAAGTCGATAATTTTTTAATGATACGTTCCACCCTTTGTTTAAAAAAATAAGAAATACTTTCATTCGAGGAATAAAGAATGTAGTATAAGCCGCTAATAGAATGTAGGTAAATAGAAATGGAACCATGAATGCACATGGAATTATATGGAAGTTGATTAGTAGTGTGTGTGGTAGTGGTGGTGTATTTATTTGTGCTTGTGCGCTACTAAAAACTAAACTGCACCTTTTACCGCCTAATATAATAATAATAATAATAATAACAAACACACACACAGTAATAAAAGCAAGGGTTGGGTTTCTTTGTCCTCGAAAGTAAAATTGTTTTTTTTTTTGAATCTTTCATTTTCTACCTGTGTGTCTATGTTTGTGTACCAAAGAAGTTTTTTTTCGTTTCACTAAAAGTTGAAGGTGAATCGTATTTAAAGGATGGATGTAGGTATCTATAAAAGATTATTAAGCTAAATTGTCGTGTGATGGGAAATCTGAAAAAGGTAAAAAGAGAGGTGCATTTATTTTAGAGCTAGGTCATAAAACAAAAAAACGAGACATGCTGTATGCATGCATATATGCACTTCTTTTACAATTATTAGTGCATAAAGTAGACAAGTGTGGTTTTAAGAAAATTTCCACCGTTTTGTTTTTTTGAGGAAGACGTATGTAATTACCACCTATTTTTGGACAGCACACATCCATCATTAAAAGTTCCATATTGATCATTGTGTGCATATATAATTTTTTTTAAACGCATATACTCCGTAATCCAAATGCATCACCTGTTGTACTACTACTTCACTTGCAAGTTACAAAGCACACATTTTTTTGTGGTATGTCACAATAAAATAATATATGGAATGTGTGGTAACCGCACTACTAATTTATGTGCACCATAAAAGTAATCAATGCATGCCAACAAAACATGATAATGATGATCATACAGTGAAGTGATATGGCACCAAAAAAATAAGCAATGAAAATAAAACTGAAGGGTGAGTTGAGAGCGGCTCTCAACTCGAAATATTTTTGTAAATATTTACATTTTTTTTAAAAGACCTTCATATATCCCACTATATATAGCCCATAGCAGATGTGATGGGTTTTACATGCGCATACCATACAAACACTCAATATTTATCTTTGGCAGTTTTTTTTTTGCAAGCTTCAATCATTATCATCATCTTCGTTGTCGTCGGTTGTAAAACAAATATGCGTGCATCATAATATCCTCATAAATGTTCTCAAAAGCCATGTTTTAGGTGCCAAAAGAGTTTTGCATATGAATTGCAAAAAAAAATGTCTAAAGATTCTTCTTCTTCCAATCCCTTCACTAATCTTCCTCAATAGACTCCCTCCTGGTCCACACCAACAACAAAGATGAAAACAAACAAAGACGAAGAGAGAGAGAGAGAGAAAAAAAACTGCAATTCAAATGAAGGCACCAAAAAAATTAAGATGTTGTAAAACACAATGATAATGATGATGATAATAGGTAGACAACAATGCAATTTACTATACACTCTGTTCTGTAATGTGTTATAAGTTATTATAAGAATGCATAAGTCTATTTGCAAATGGCCAACTCATTTTTTGTTGTAAATAATTGAAAGGGTTGAGTACAGAGTAGAATTATTTTTTTTGGCAAAGACAAGGCAGGTAGACAAACATACACATACACAAAATAAGCCGTTGTCATTGTCAATTTGCAAAACCATCTCTATTGTATTGGCATTAGCAGGGAAAAAATGTCTTTCACATGAATTGACTTGACTTTTGGAATGGTCAAATGAGTGCAAGTGCATTGCATATCTAAAGGCTTATATATTTGCCATGTCATCATCATCATATCATATGCAAAAATTGTGTTGGTGGTCACTGCTGGTCAATCATCATTATGCATTTATTAGCAATGATGTCATGTGAGTGGTAAAAAGAGTCAGTCATTGTTGCTCCCTTGTATGATGATGTTTGTGTGAGGGGAGAGATGTGGTCGCGCAGTGATGTGCGCCGCCATGAGTACTATGGCACTTGAAGCTATGTATTTATATTCTGATGCTGCATATTATATATCCCATCAGCAGGTTAAACGATGTCCTTATTACTAAACACGCTCTCGTAGACACAAGCCATCACCGGAATGGTGTCACCCTCCATATTTGTCTGTTGTTGTGTGTGTGGTGGTGGTAGTTATGTTTAGCAAAGTGAACAGTGCAAAAGAGTTAATTGTGTGGCGTGAGCCCCTATGGTACTTGTTTGTTGGATTGCGATGGATACTTTTTTGACTCACACAAGCAAAACATAACAATATTATGGACATGAGATGCTATGAGTAATGATGTGCGAAGGATGTTTAAACGACGATGACGATGATGATCAGACTATTTTTTTGTGTGCTTTTCAAGCTTCGTACTCTGTTTTACATGTCGTCAGGCAATTATTGACAATGTAGATTGTTTGCACAATTTCAATAGTTTTTTAGATTTTGTTGTGTGGTGTCTGCCTAAACTGATGGAGTAGTTGCACTTGTTGTTATGTGGGTGATGGGCTGATGATGATAAAAATGATTTTTGTCGCAGTAGTAGCGATGAAATAAGAATAAATCTACTCAATTTTAAAAGTTTGTTCGCCCACGAATACAATTTTAGCAGGAAAAGAATTATTTGCAAGTGCACTTTTATTAAAATTAGCAAGAAACTATTTGTCATCTGTCATTCTTACTTTCAACCTTCATTCTTTCAACTTTGAAAAAAAAAATTATGCATACCTAAATGATAAAAGTTAACATGAGCATGACTTGGAATGAGAGTGTTTGTGACTGTAATAATTGCAAAAGTGGTACTTAAAGCCATACTTCCTAAAGTAATATTTTACGACTTATTTGCACTCATGGCTTCTGCTACCAAATTTTTTAACAGGGTTCCTCTGTTGCTGCTGCTGCCGGAGATGGAGTTAATTTAGTATGCAATACTGCAAACGTGCTACAGGCAATTTAAAAAATTAAAAAAGTTCCATAGCATCAAATGGTGTGTATGGTGTGTGAGGATACTATAAACTACCGTGTTAAAACACATTCTCAGTTTCGTCTTCTTCTTCTTCTGCATAAACTCAGCTCTCATATCATGCATGTCTCTTTTGCTCCATGTTATACTGCTACTACACAACTCACAACTCATCTTGACTTTGTGTGTTATGCAATTAATAGACAAGCAGATCAGGAAGAAGAAAACACTTTCAGGCTTAGAGACAGTTAAGATTTTTTTCAGGGAGAGAAAAAAGAAACCTGATTCATTCAACTGAGAAAAAGTTCAACAATGTATGCAATAATCTTGCAACATCAGCAGCAACAGCAGCAGCGGCTCTAGTCAACCAGCAGTAAACACATTCATATGAAGTAATATTTTTATATACATTTTGTTTGCGACTCTGTCAGTTTGGCAGTCTGATCAGATCACCATCTCTCTCCCAAGAGAAAAAAATACAACGTTACATTTTGCATTTGCAATAAAAACATGCGCCCAGTTTTGCCGGTCCCATCTTTTTTATTATTATATTCTTCTGTGTGTGTGGAGTGGAGTGGATTGCCTCTGCTCTGTCTTTTCTGTTTTAGCTGCCGCTGCTTCATTGCCTGTTTTATTGGCTTTGTATGCAGTTTGGCTTTCTTCGTAATGGAATGATTTCTACCTGATTATTGGGACTGAGTAGGTATCATACCGGATTTTTAAGATGCCGATGATGATCATCTTCTACTTCTTCTTCACCACCACCAACATCACTGATCTACAGGAGCTGTGCTGTTTAGTAACTTGTTGATGTGGTGGATGGTATAAAGATGCGAAGATCATGACTATGCCGATGATGTAATAAACATGGGTGCAATGCAATGTGCATCGCACATTTTCGCCATTTATCTTGATAGGAACTGTCCTGTGTGGATGGAAGATATTTCGCTAAAAGATCTGCTTCTCCTGCTGCTGAGCTGAAGAATGATCAGCTTTTTTTGTAACGTTTACCTTTAAAATGCCTACATACCAAAAAACTTAACATCAAGAAAAAAAAATCAGGAGAATGCTTCTCTCTCTTCTCACTCTTTAGTTAGTAGATAGATAGAGAGGAAAAAAGACGAAAGACTTGTTTGCTCACTTTTGCCGGAGAAGTTTTATAAATGCAGCAGAGCTACGTTTGCGACCGTCGTCACCAAAAAAAGTCAAATGCCTACACTACTACCATCACCACTGCTAATACTGCTGACTGCTGCAATGTCATATCATGCATAAAATGAATACCTAATATTCACAACTTCCCTCTGTGCCTGTACATGCATATTATATCTTTTTTACAAGAGAGTTTTAATGTTTATTGGACAATGGTCTTTGGTAGCACAGCGCTACATAATAGCACAATTTATGGGCATACCAGCGACTTTGTTAAATGCTAACACTTACATAATAATGCACACAGGTATGTAAACAACGCATTTCGTTATGATAGTGATAGCATTTCGACGACGACGACGACGATGATGATGATAAAATAATGCTTTTTGATGTACTACTGATCATAATGATGATGAGGATAATGGATAATGACAATTATATATGTGTGTGTGTAGTATGCACATATATATACCCTCCTCTCTAAACTACTGCACTATAGTCTATGATGGCAAGTTATAGAGAAGCAAAACACAGAGAGCAAACAAAGTAGTTTTGTATCATTAGTAAACTTTTCCTAAACAGTCTTAATTGCTTTGGATGTACATGATTTACTTATTACCATTTATCGCAAATTAGAAAGAGAGGAAAGGAGATATTATTATTATTGCTGTGTATATTGGAAGAGTACTTATTACGCAAGTAGTAAAACGCGTACAATTATACATGTTCATTACGACATGCATAATACAGATAAGGACAGAAAGGAGGAAGAAGGCTGCTGCTGTCGTTGCGAGGTTATTATTGATGATATAGAATGGATGATGTTGATAATGCTCAAGTGTAAAGGTTAAGGCACTAAAATGGACGACGGGTGTGTGTGTGTGTGTGTCTATATACAAGTTCACGACCATTCACTTTGGACTTGGCTTCCTCTTATGACAAGTTGTACAGAAAAACAGAAGAAGAAAAATGGGCTTGAGTTCTGCAGCAGTATTTTGTTTTGGGTTTGGATCTTGGCAATATATTATTATTTTGTACTGTTGTTGTCCCTTGTGGAAGGGATCAATGGATGAATGGCACATACGAACGAAACAAGCTTAATAATTCATTTTGACTACTAGTATCTACTACAACAAGCAACTTGTTTGCTTGTATATTTCCCTTTCTCGATTTGATGTTTTCTTGTTGTGTTCTTTTCATTTTGTTACATAAACAACTCAAAAAAATAAAAAGTTTTCCACAGATTGAGAGAGACAAGAAGAACGAGAAGACAAAACGTCAATCTTGATGTATTATGTACAAGAAAATTTCTTGCTTCTTTCTTAGAGAACATATTAGTAAAACATTTATATAGTTTTTAATTTATGCACATGTAATAGTGCAATTGCATGTTGTTCTTGTAGTATACAGAAGAAAAAAGTGACGTACAGTTTGACGGTTGCTGTGTTGTATGTGTACATAATTGTTGTTGTTGTTTGTTGATAAATGAATATAATGGGAAAAGAACAGGAAAACAAGATGATATTTTTTGTAAATGCATTTCCTTGAATATATATATGTATGTATATAATGCGTTGGAAATTTTTTTTCAACAAATTGCATTAATATCAGCGAAGATTGAATATGACGAGAAAATATCTTTAACGGTACGAAATTAATTTGTGTTCAGAAATTTTGCTAATAATTAAATAATTAATATAATATGTTGTGTAAATAAAACCTTAAATATTTTTGTTTTCTAAATTGACTTGATTTGACGTGAAATCTTTTACATACAAAATGTTTCTTCCCCAGAAAAAAAACTTGTTCAATCATTATTGTGTACTTCCTTCAAGTAACATCATTTATAGCTGAAAGGGAATCACTTTTTATCATTAAAAAAATAAGTAACAAGATTTTCTCTTTTTTGTGTATTTGTTTTTATTATTATTGAAAAAACTGGATAAGATTCTTTTTCATCATCATGAAAAATGCAGTTTAACGAAATAACAAAAGAAGGCGGCAACAGGGTTTGGTTTTTTTTACCGCGCTTGATTATCACTACAGCTATTGTTTTCTTATAAAAAATACATATATATATTTTTTCAATTTGAATGTTACAGAGAACCAACAAAAAAAAACAATTTCAAATTTCAATCATTGATTCTTTCATCTGTCTTTAGGCAGGTTTGTGCCATTGTTATAATTTACACACATGTACACACACAATGCACAGCAAAAGTAGTCTGAACTAAATACACTTTTTTCTCTCTCTTATTGCCTCCACTCTTTTTTCAATAATAATAATAATAATAATTGTTTGATGTTATGATGATCGTATCACCCTTTTCATCCTTCATTGTATATCAGGAGCAATCAGCATCAACAATAAAATCAGTGGTTTGAGCAGTGAGAGCAGTAAATAATGTAAATGTCGGTGACGGTGTGATTTGGTATTATTCAACCCTAATTTAAATACGTACGTAGCAAGTGTGTGTTTATAACTGTGAGTATTATTATGCATTTCACAGTGCACACCACCACCACATCACTAAACACAATGATAACTTGCTTTTTACGCATATATTCATGATTATCGTCTGACCTCGTCCCCTGGCATTGTTTCATTTTTGCTCGTTATAAACATATGCAAAAAACCGTGAAGGTTTGAAAGTATATGTGAATAACACACCTGCCAAATGCATTCTCCTTACATGCATCGTTATGAGGTGCCTGAACACACACACACAAACACAGGCTCACCAGTCGTAATTACACCCAAAGAGCAAATAATACCTACTTATTTCTCTCTAAAAACCACATTCAAATTCTTTTTATATACAAAATTGATTAAAATAAGTATGGTAGCATGTAAAAAAAACATTGTTGCTATTATTATTATTATGCATGCTACTAAAAGCATTGTTCAAAGTTACTTCATTTATTATTACATTTACAACATAGCTCAATCAACTTGTCTAGGAATGATATTGGTGGATTTTAATCAAACAGGTGGTAGTAGTAGTAGATCGTGCATTAAAAAATGTTGCTGCAGGTTCAGATTTTTATTCTTGATTTTCATGCAAGAAGAAGCATATAATAATATATGGATATTGTGCAAGCAGACGCAAGTAGCAGAAGCAGCAGCATAGAAGAGCCTTCGATTAAAATATAGGAATAGGTTATCGATCAGTATTACAAAACTGCAATTTGATCTGTGGTGGAACCAGTGTGTGTAGTAGTAAGTCTATATGGATGAGGAGATGGAGGAGACTGACAGTAACACCAAATAAAGAGACAGTCAAAGGTAAACTTCTTCTTCTTCTTCTTCTTTGCACACCCATCCATCAGACATCATTATACCATCTTTAATACGCATGCTCAAAAATATATTATTGCTACAATATATACTGTTGTTGTATGTGTGAATTGTGTGTGCATACTTGATTTTTTGAGACAAGGGAGCAGAGAGCCAGAAAAAAATTGTATTGAAACCTGATTCTCTTGTTTTTTTCTTTACTTCTTCTCAAAGTTGTCGTGTTATGCAGGAATAGTATCTTGTTTGTATGTTATACCTGTCTTTTTTTGTTCCGATCTATTGTTCATGATCATCATCAAACCACACACTTTACTTTTTTGCATTGTCGAGTAGGTAGAGTAGTAGTTCATGATTCGTAATAACTTTTGGAGATTATTATATAAAAACGGCTTAGACCAAAACTGAAAAAAATCCTCCAGCAGTCGTTCTCGTCATCATGATCATCAGAATTTTCTAGATTGATCTCTCAGATTCAAAACTTATTTTTGGTGCATCGACACCACCACAAAGCATACATATATTTTTTATATCAATATTTATGTGTGTGTACTGTACGTGCATGCAATCCATTCTAGTATTGCATTATTGCATACTATTAAATTATATACATATATATATAATCATTTGAAATTGGAATACAGGCGGGGAAAACTGGTAATAAATTGGTAATCACAATCGCTGCTACTATCGCCAAAAAAAGAGATTGAAGAGAGACGATTAGATATACAAAAAAAGTATTTGTGTGTATGCAGAGCCACTCCACAACTACAACTATTGAAATGGAGAGTAATGCATGGCAATTTATATAGAAAAAAAATTATAAAAAATATTTTTTTAATGCAGGACAGGATGTATAGTAGTAGTAGTTGTTGTATTAGTTGCTATTATTGTTGTTATGTGTAATGGTGATATAATAAAAAAAAGTCTGGTCTGGTTTGGTAGTAGTAGTAGTAGTGTGGTAGTATGGACAGACATTGGACAGACATGAACATGGACCACCAAATTCAGACTCATAATGATAAATATATTCAGAAAAGAGGAGTGAGGAGGATAAAAAAAGAGTTTAGATTTTTTGGGAGAGATATCTACACAGAACATAAAACTAAAGCACCATAAACAGGATGCGTTATTTCATTGATTAAATAATAATGTTGCTATATATCAATGATAGATTATATGCCGGAGAGTAGCAGCAGAGCAGAAGCAACAGGTAGTAGTGGGCCATGCATAAATAAATGAAACGTGCGTGGTTGTTACATAAATAGTAAAGTAGGTAGAGAGAAATGAAAATAAATGGTGTGGTGGTGGTAGTTGCTGGTGGCAGGGGAAGGGTTGAAAATACTTTTTTTTTTGGATGGAGTGAACTAGCGATATATATGACATGATGATGAAGGTGTATGTCTAAAGTGCATATGTATATGGGGAAGTGAAAGGAAGGGTGTAACCAGTTTTATATTCTTCTTCTCTGGCTGGTTTGTTTTTTGGCTATTTTGGAACATGGTTTTGTTTTGTGTTGATTGAAATTTTTAAATACGCCTTTTTATCTTATTTAGTCAATTTATTTAGAAGGGAAGATGCTATCGATATACTCGGAATATGTTATGTATAAAAAATAAATGACTAAAGCCATTATTTTTTAAATCTTTTATGTCGTGTTTTAAAAAAAATTTAATTTGGGCGAATTTACAATTTATTGTGGAATTAGATATTATGTGATATTATGTGGGTGAAGTCTAAATAAACAATTTATTTTGTTTTTTGCTTTTTTGTTTCAGCTCATATCCAAACTAGCTGTTGTAATATTTACTGCCCTCGACCACGGACTCCAAGATGAAGAGGAACGTCACCTTAGTCCCGATTTGGTGGCGCTTTTGGATGCAATGGCAGCAGCAGGTTCGTCCTTCATTAAATATTTCTAGTTTTTTTTAAATATGCGACGCAATACGCAATAAAAAATATTTTTCCTGTATTACGTAATTATTTTTTCTTCCTTTTTCCTTATTTATTCATACCTTGGCAAGCTTGTTACTGTTATACTTTTTTCTGCTATAAATAACTTTAATGATTTTAATAACTCAACTTAAATTGTATTGATTGTCACCTTCTTTTGAAAATGGTAATTATCCTGGCAAATCATTGTTTACTTTTTTGCTCATCAAATGTCAACTTCATACATTTTTTTGTAATGTATATTTACACATAAGTTGGCAGTTTATTAGTTTTCCTGAAATGAACAAAGCAAAAGCATACCTGATATGCATAATATTAAATATATGTCTTGTCCCTCATCTCCTCATATACTCGTGGCTCTTGTTGTTGTTATAAAACTACGTACATATGTATAGTAATAGTTTAATGATTAATAATTGCTTCAAACATGTGTCCAATCTTTGCTGTCGCTTCTTCTTCTTATTTTTTTCTCCTTTTAATGTTGCATTGTTGGCACTGTTGCTGCTGCTCTTTTTTTGTAGTAGTATCAGCAGCAGCAGTAGTTGTGTAGTTGCTGCGTTAATAATGATGACTATAATTGTACGTAATAATAATAACAGTGTGTGTAAAAGTAATTAACTCAAAGCTGCAGCCTGCTACCTGTCAGCTATACACTGTGATAATGACAATGAGCCTCCTCAAGAATTACAATCTTTAATTAGTTGCCCGGAAGGAAAAAAAGTAATAATATTAGTATATGGGATAAGGAATGAGGATATATAAATATCAAATATATATGTCGTCTATTTGCTTACCCCTTTCTGCATTTTTTTTTCTTGACAACAAAAGGCAAATTTAAATTCACTCTTGCACATTCATACAATCTATATATCTATCTCCTCCTTGTTTCTCAAGAAGATATGTATGAGTGTATGCATGTCTTCTTGTACTATAGCAGCTCATTCACACTTGTTAAAAAAAATTCTATCTATAGAATTCCCTTGAAATGGGTAAGGCGCATACACAAGTGCAATTAAAACACAACAACAGCATAAAAATAAGTCATGTAACAAATTGTATAATGTAACCATCCCCTATTATCTGAGTACTCTGCTCATGATCATCATCAGGATAAAATTTGAATGCAAAAACAACAGAGCAGCAGCTAACACTAATTCAACCCTCTATATATTCAATGCACAACCTAGGGACAAGCAATAACACTCGTTTTTTGGTCCGCCACATCATCATCAGAAAGAACAAATCATTTTAAATTCAGAGAATAAATGAGAAGGAAGAGCCATGCTTCTTCTTTTTTGTAGCAGTAGTATAGTAATTCCTGCAGTTAGTTTAGCTATTATTTATTAGTGCTCCTACAAATTACAAACAAGCTGTCTTGTCTTTTTTTCTTCCCTGTTTGCTATTTTGATACTGGCACTGGTGCTGCTTACTGCTGCTGCACTATAAAAACTACTATCTAAAAAAAAGTCAAATTGACTGAATGCTACTCCTGCTGTAGTAATAATAGTACTAGAAGCTTGATTTACAGTTACATTTTTATTGTTTGCCCAGGCTTGTTAGTTTGCATTTAAAATTGAAATGGGGAGTCGGGTGTTGATGGAAGTGGTTATTTTATTAGCTATCATCATGCTCATCATTCAAATCCTACAATAACAGAGAAGAGAACAAGAGCTCTCACTGGTGTATGTTTTCTGTTGTGTTTTGATAATCTCTTTCGTCGTAGTAATGCGCAATTTTCGCTCACCCAAGAATGGATTGTTACATTTACATATTATGACACTCTTTTTGTTATTATCAGTTACCAGCTTGCTGTGTAATAATAATAATAATATAAAAAATGGTAATACTAAAATAAGCAAGTCTACAAATTCAACTTGAGCAAAAAAAAAATGGGGCAGCTCGCATGAGACAGATTTGAAGCGTAGTAAAATTTGCATCACTTTATATATTTTTTGGAGGTGCCGGATGTCCCATTATTATTCTAAATGACACATGTTAAATGACAAATTAGTGTTAAATTAATATGACGATGAAGGTGACAAACAAAAAATAAAGCAGTTTTATTATTATTGAAAATTATGCCATGTGTTTTGTTTATATCAGCAACAAAATTCAAAATCTCTTCTGCAGTACTAGTGTGCGGTGGTCCCTTGTCCATAAATAGCTTGTTGTACGACTTATTATTATTATTATTACTACGTGCATTCAAGTCGCAAAAGGCAAAGTCATATCATTATTTTTATTATGATCATGATCATCAAGCTTCTTTTCTTTCCTTCTTTCTCATTCAAGTCTAGTAGCAGTAGAGTAGCACGCACTACTACTCCTTCATTCATTTTTGTTACAAAATATAATTTACTTTTTTTATACCAAATACGGAAGAAGAAGAAGCAGCAGCAGCAGTGTGAGAAGACGTGCGGCGTTTTCCCTTGAAACTCTCTTGTTGTAAAAAAATAAGTTACAGTGAAATGCAGCAGCATATATTTTTTATCTTTCCCTCTTTAAATCCATTGTTTCAACGAGATGATTTAACGAATTTTTTTCTTCTTCTTTAAAATAAAAAAAAAGAATGAAATGTCCATTGTTGATGATTCATGATGAGGACTGGTATACACACTGCACATACATGAATACCAAGTTTTTTTGTTTACTTTACGTTTACATATTTTTATGCGTGTACCATCTACAAACTATTATGTATGAACTACTGAAAAATACGAGGAGATTATAAGAACAAGTAGTGCATAGAACTGTGATGGGATAGTATTAATAATGATGATACGATGATAACGCACATGAAAATGACTTGATTCTTCTCTTTCGTGGAGAGAGAGAGAAAAAAAAATGCAATAAAAATATAGCGAGACGCCTTTTTCTTTTCCCTTTTCTTGTATTTGTATAAATGCTGCAACAAGCTACGTGTTTTTTTAAATCTCGTGTGTCATGTTCAAATATTTTCTTTTATATTTTTAGGATATAAATCATCGCTCTACATCCAAAATACATAATTGCTGTAGTTGTAGTAGTTGTAGTAGTAGTGGCCGCGAAGCAGTAGCTCTACTGCTGAGCATACTATTATTATGTTACAGCATTTTTAAAAAACAATTTGAAATAGATTTCTTCGGAAAAATGAAGAAGAAGAAAGGAATTCAATAATGGTGGTCATAATAATATTAATAATAAATGTGAAAATTATTAGCTTTTTTTAAAGCTTTTTAAAAATTATAAAATCCTCTTGTTTAAAAACGTGGTACAATAAGTATATAGCAAACATAGCCACCACAAAAAAAAGAACACGTATCTTCTTTTACTCTGCATTTGATGATGATGATGGGAATGAAGAAACAAGAATGAAAAAAAGGAAAATAAAAAAATACAAGGCATATCTTTTTTTCTCCTCTCCTCCTTGTCTTTTTTTCTTGTAGGAAGAGTAAAGTACAGAGGAATGTGTCATCTTTCACCAATAATGATGCTCATCAACAAATTTATATTCTGCAAGTCATCACACTTGCCGCTGTGTTTTCATGTACACTTTATTATAAAAAAAATTTGTGAAAAAAAATTATAATTTGTAAAGTTGGAGAAGATGGTACATAATAACTTGTACATGGGTATATAATAACATACATAATAAATAAATACATACATGCGCGCACAAGATTATGGGATAGTTTTCTTGCAAAAAAAAGTTGTACACCAACAACAACAACAACAACACTGGTCAAAAAAAATATTACGAAAAAGAAAAACAACTACTTATTTTTGTTAATTTTCACATTCTCATTTCATTATCTGTATAAAAAACGATGAACAATACTATTTATTTTCCGAAATGTTACCACTTGGGTTTTTTAAACTCTTCCATCTTCTTCTTCTTCTCTCCATTCATTCCTGTTGTTCCTCAAATTATCTTTTAATCTTGAAGTGTTCACCCACCCCTTCAACTTCAACGCATCATTCTCATCTTTTTGCTGTATTTCTCATGAGATTTCTGGTTGTTTTATAAAACAACAACGTTTTGTACATTTTTTTTTCTTTTTAAACGTTTTTACATCATTGTTTTTAAAGGCTCATTCATTCTGTATCATAAACATAATAAATACAAGCTAATTTTCTCAGTTTTAATTTTGAGAGTGCGTTTTTACGCAACAAAAAAAATGAATAGAATTTATATATTTTTCTTGATTTTTGTATACAATTTATTTTTCTTTACATAAAACTCGCTTTCAATCTTATTATTATTTTTATTTATACAAAAGCCGAACAACTTGAATTTTTTTTGAAGGTATAGTATGGGATTGGCCGGCTCACACACATGGTCTCTTCCGCTGTTGTTGTGAATTTTGATTGATGTGAAGACATGCAAACGCACAGTATGCAATGCACTCTGGCACATTATGATAACGAGCTCTGGTATGAATTTAAAAAGAGAAAAGGGTGGAATTTTTTTATTTTCTTCTTCTTCTTCTTCTTCTAAACGATGAGTAGGGCTACTACCTGTTTACTAATGTACATAATATGAGGATGATCATGATGATGTTGATCTCTGATCACATTAATATTACTACTAAATGTTATGTACACTTCATGTTTTTTTTGACATCATCACCATCACACACATAAAACATGCATCACATCATCATGATCGTCGTCGCCTGTCATTCACTCTGCTTGTTATGTTGTGAGTGTACTAGAAGAAGAGAAGAGAGACAAAAGAGAAAAGAAGAGAAGGAAAAGGGAAGGAACATTTATCAAATTTAAATTATTATCACAGTCACAGATACTAAAGTCTGTTGGGCATGATTGCACATGTGAGAATGTGATGCATGTATACATTGTATTTGCATCAAGTGCTCAATTTTCAATAGGTATTTGATTTGATCTTCTATAAAATATGTAATTCGTCTAAAGAGAGAGAGAGAGAGGAAGTACACGCAACACCACATCATCAGTCCAACAAAACGGCGTGGCGGTGGAGAGTAATAGATTGATAGATGAAGTGTGTATTTTATTTTATTATTTTTTCCTCCGTGCGAAAGATTTTTTTTT